>JARHVA010004593.1:0-42500 GCA_037957365.1 Torreya grandis
GATAATAAGAACATGTGGGAAATTAATAAATAATGGTCTAGGAAATGGTATGGTAAGAAGAATAAGAATGGTCCAAGGAATGGTACAATAAAAGAATGAAATATAAATGGGTACCCCCAAGTAAGGATACATGCAAGGGAAGGACACATCGTAAGGTGACTGAAATAATTAGAACCAATAATGAATATGCCTCTATAGAGTGGATTAGGTAAGGACACATCCCAATGGTTGTTAACATGAGTGGCTCAATGAAAATCAAGGACGATGACTAGATTTAGGACAAGACAAATATTTTTTAATTTTTTGGCTTAATATCTTTTAAGGAGATTGTAAGCTTTTTTATAATGTTTAGGATTTTGTGGCTTTATATCTCCCATGGAGATTGTAATCCTTTTTCAAATTTTAGGTTTTTTGGATTGTAATAAATGATTTTGGGTTTATGGCATCTCAAATCAATAGATAATTAAGAGATGTAAGATGTTTTATCTCTCAAAATGATGAGAGCGTGGGAATGATAACTCATAAAAAAATGAGAGCATGATTAAGATACTTGTAAAATAGTGAGAGTAGGGAATAAAGGGTGGCTGAGTTGAACTTAGAAATTAAGTGCTACCTATATAGTCTAAATGGACCTCAAGCCATTGTAGTTTAACTTACATAATGGGGGATAATAATAAAGGAAGGACTAATGGATAATGTTGGCTAATAATGAATGATAATGATGGAAAAGACTAGGAGTCTCCAAGGACTAGGTCACATGAGAACTAAATGTGTCTTATTGTCAAATTATCATGTAGTTAATATGCCAAAAGGTTTCCCAAGATAGGTCTCAATATACCTACCACTTTTGTAACAAGGTCAAGATGGGAAATACTAATGGTCAGTGATAGAATGGGATTGTATAAATAGGAGTGAATGGTTAAAATTGTAATAATGGTAGTGGACCATAATGGCTAAGATGACTTAAATGGAATGGTCTATAATGTAGATAGGTCTGCCCCCAAGTGTCAAGGTACTTGCAAACAACATATTATTTATGCATGATGCCATAAACCTGGTTTTCATCATGGTACTTTCCTAAGGAACCAGAAGCATGGTTTTCACCATTGGATAAATTATTTCTCTTTCTATTTTGATTATTTTATATTTTAATTAACTTTTTTTTTTAAATTTTTAGCATCTCAAATCAATGAAGGATTATGAAATACATAATGTGGACCCTTTATTATCTAATCAATACCTACTCTATCAAGAACCTATTATTGTTTAGACTAGACTGGTGTTGTGATCTTCATTAGCCATTGATTCTACATCTTTTAAACCTCTAAACAAGGTGTCTTTGTAACCTCTAGAAAAGAGAGTGCATCCAAGGATGGTAAAGAAGGATAGGTATTGGATAAATCGTTTGATTTGGAAATGGAATATAGAAATTGAATGAATGATAGGATCATAATGAAATGTATAGTGGTTGAAGGACAAATGAAGATTAGGATTTTCAGTCACACACATTGTTATTGATTCTAGATTTGACCTAATTTTTGTTTTGGTGGGGCCGTTATTGACTTCAATAATGTCTTAATTAAGCAATGAGGAACTAATTGGTGCCTCAAAGAGGTTTTCACTAAATAACTCTTCATGATTATTCTAATTTGGATTGTCTAATAGTGCCTTGAATAAGGATTCACTAAGGACTGCTAATAATTCATTTTGATTTTCCCTTGGTGCCTTAAGCAAGGTTTCACTAAAGGATTCTAATTTTTTATTATAATTATGGTATAGCACCTCAAATAAGGTTTCAATAGGAGATTTTTCTTTTTCTTGAATGTTGTCTTTGATCCCCAAAAAATTTTCCACTAAGATGTCACCATGGGCACTTATATATATATATATATATATATATATATATATATATGGGGGACACTCAATTCAATGGATAGATAAAGCATTTGGGGATCATAGATAATGACCCATTTGAGGTATTCAATGGCACTCATCCATCTCATGAGGGGGGGCACTCCTATAGACTTAGACTAGATAATGGGAATGGTTAGGTTGTAAAGCACTTGGTACTAAACTGCACTATCCCTCTATATAGGGCAACACTCGACTCTCCTAATGATCATAATTTTGAGATCTAGATATATATAGAGGGGAGGGGTCTACATCATGAATTGGTTATGCAAACTCTAAATAGAATAGAACTTGAATTTCTTTCACAATAGAGTCTAGTCTATATACCATGGTTATGGGTTGAATTGTTGAATTGCCATAATCTCTAGATGATCAAGGGGAGGAGATCACCATGTACTCTAATCCTAAGGATAATCGAGTTATTAGTTATTCCCTACTCTCTAGATGGGCAAGGGGAGGGGATCACCATGGATCACAAAATTATCTCCAATCTAGGATCAAATCACTTGAAAATGAGTCAACCTTGGACATGTTGATTTGAATGAGTCATCATGTTCTCATTCACACGAATGACCCCAGACTCTTTGAGAGGAGAGCAATCTATATATGTGGGATGTAAGAGTGAAATTGATGCAAATGAGGGTAGCTTGATGTTGGCACCCTCTAGTTCTATTAGAATTGATGCAAATGAGGGCATCTCGGTGTCGACACCCTCTAGTTATTTCTAGATAGCCCCCCCTCTCTATATATGGGGCAATAAGATATATCCATCTAGGGGTGATAGTGACTATATATATTAATAGTCATCACCCCCTATAGATAGATTATTAATTAGATATGGTGACGGCCCTAGATATATACATACACACACACACACACACACACACACACACACACACACACACACACACACACACACACACACACACACACACACACACACATATTATAGGGGTGATAACGATAATATATATTAATAGTCAGCACCCCCTATAGATAGATTATTAATTAGATATGGCAATGGCCCCTTATATATATATATATGTATATATAGCTGGCTCTTGATTTATCGATCGATGCCTATAGATCAAATCAGATCATATCTATATGTAGTGGGAGGGACCCTATTTATATTTATATCTATATCTATATCTATATTTATATCTATATAAGGGAACTATCGGTATGAGCCATATAGATCTAGAGGGCCCTATCCTCAACTGTATAGATAGACTAGTACTAATCCCTCTAGATATATGGGTCCCATATCCCATATAGTTTAGTTTAGTTTAGATAGATACCCCCCACCCCATATATATCTAGCCTAGATAGATAGATAGATAGGCTTGGGCCCCTCTAACTCTATCTAACTCCATATATATAGAGAGGGGGGCCATTATATATAGTTTTTTCGGCAACTGTATATAGTTTTTTTCCTATAAAGTGAAGTGGATTGAATGTGATAGAATATATATAGAGAGGGGGGGAGGTCCCCCCAAATAGCCTTCTTCCCCCTCCGGATAGGATAATGGTAGTAGCAGTAGTAGTAGGCTCTTGAGCTCCTAGATAAGTACCCATAGGGCAGATATATCCTTCATCGATTGCTAGCTATGTACTATATAATAGACTCTATAGATTAGGGTCAAGTTTTACTTTATCCCCCATAGTAATGGAGGATCCTTCTGTCTATAGATCCTAACCTAACCCAACCCCCTATAACTAGATGGGTAGGTGTAGGCCAAAAATCCCTAGATTAGGGTAGGGGGTTTCCCCCAGTCTTGTCTTTTCTTGTCTCATCTTGTCTTATCTTGTCTCATTTTAATAGGACTATCTATATGCCCTCCAGTAATGAGGGGCCTATGAACTACTAATATTCCTATCTATCAATTGGGTTAAGGGTTCTCTTTTGACTGATGGGGTGAAGGGTCACTCGATTTAAGGCCTGAGAAAGACACCCATGGCTAGAGAATAATAGTAGGCTATTCTCTTCGGACCCTATAGATTAGATATATATGGGGGCGTGAATGGTCACTCATATATATATATATATATATATATATATATATATATATATATGCCCCCCCATATAATAGATCTAATCTATTTCCAGATAGGTAGATAGTTTAGGGCAACTTAGTTGGGATAAGGCTAATCCATATCTTGTGGAGAGTGGGTAGTATAGAGTGGGCCAATTGATTTGGGAAAGCAAGGAGCCCCAAGAACATCCATATGTAATCAACACCCCAACTCCCAGACCTCATTTATTCTATTTCTATGGAACTAATTCCATGGAGTAGAGCTGGTTCTATATCTCCCTCAAAACTCTTAGGGAATAGAATAGGCTAAGGAATATAATGGGAAAAATCCTCCTAAAATATCTTAGGATAGGATGGGGTACCATATAAATACCCTCTCCAAACTATATAGTGGAGCCTATAGATCTATTTTGGGTTGTCAGGACCTAGTAGTGGTGGGCATAAGCTATATAAAGTCTGCCCTGGGTATTGACTAGAGTGATGTAGTCCATACTACAGACGTAACATTATGAGTTGATTGATTCATATCACATATATAAGCTCAACCCTCTCTCTACTCTTTAGGTAATAGATAAATGGATGGATAGATACCCTCAATATAGATAGAGGGGCCATATCTATAGAGAGGGACCAATGGCCATATACATATATAGAGGGGTCCATATAGATATAGGGGAATCATCTCACATATATAATAGATGGATGATCTCGACCCAGATCTATATATGGGATATATAGATGGGGGAAACCTCTAGATAGATATATAGGCTCACAGGATCGAAGCTAACCCTATCATCCACTACATCGAGGGGGCTCATCACTATCTAGGCCATATGTTCATAATGGAGGGAGTGTCCTAGTAGTCAAACCTACCAGCCGCTATATATATCCAATTCTCATAGTTTATAGATAGAGATAGAGTCTTCCATTCACTATGAGGAGTCTATATTCAATTTGTGGGGTGGGGTACCCCCCAAATAGATATATACGCTATATGGAATTAAGACCAGTTTTCTATTCTATATAGCCACCCTCAGACCCTAGAGTTTCTATTCTATTTACTGTGCCATCATAGACATAATGAATCTATATTAAGCCAATTAAACTCTATGTTGGCCTCTCCCTCTCCCTCTCCCTCTCTCTTTATATAGTAGTTCTAGCTATTTATAGGGGCTCAAGGAGGTCGAGGGAGAGGAATTCTCCATAGTATGATGAAGGAGGGCATTTAATTGCTTTAGCAGTGTAATATAATATAATAGTGAGTGATAATAGGATGGAGGGCTGGGGAAAGAACCTCAACCTCCCAATCATTGGAACACACAATGGGGGAATAACCTCCCTTGGATATGGGTATGGGAGGAACACACATCTATGGGTATGGGACAAAAACACATCTACTCTATATCTATGTGGTGCGGTCATTGAAACATGCATCATTAAAACACACATTTATGGGTATGGGAGAGGTAGGATTTGGACCTATGTAGAAAACTTATAATAGATTTATAGTCTATCACTTTAAACCACTTGACCACTCTCCCCTAGCATTTAGATTTAAACCACTCATGGGTAGGCATAATAGAATTAAATGCAGGCATGTAGAATTAAAGCTAGGTTAGTGAGTGTCATGGTTATATAAAAATGTCATTCATCCCTGCTGATCAAATTGACCCTCTAGGTATCCCCTAGGTAGCCCCTCTATTCTTACTGGGGGATACCTCGGGGCTACCTAGGAGATATTTGGAGGGAGGTTATAATGAAATTATATAAATAATCAAAAAGAGCCAACTCAATTTCCTTTAATATCAAAAAGTTCCCACCTAGTTTCTAACCTGCTATTTGGGGGCAACACTTTTAGGCCACCTCAAAATAGATATTGATGTCAGTCGATTGATATTGGCTTATGGTGGAACAATGTCTAAGTTATTTGATTGACTCACCCTACAACATACAAATAATGTATTATAGATTATTCCCCTCCACTCTATATCTAGTTGAAATGAATTATTTGATTGATTCTTATGTCTTAACCCCCCAAACTCTCTATCTAGATGAAACGATTTGATGATAATAGGGTTAAAATCATGATTTAGTCAAGACACAGATATAGTCTATACTAGTAAATGTAGTCTATACTAGTGAGTGACCATACTAGTGAATGTAGTCTATACTAGTGAGAGAACATATTAGTGAGTGGCCATAGACCAGACTGGTGACTATACTATGAGACAGTAGTCCATACCAAAGTGTGAGAGGATGAGTAACTCCCATAGGCCAAAGACTAGTGACTATACTCACTTGGAGGATGAATGGGTCACTCATATTGAAATATGAATTGGATTATGAAGGACATCATCGATGCAAATGATGTAATAGATTCAATTAGAGCAAACCCCAAAATGACATGACAGAATGATTTTTTAGCCAATAATGGATTCTACACCACAGGATGAATTGAGGGATTGGGAATGTTTCCAATACTGGTATCAACTCTCATTGAAGTAATTATAGTTATTCTGGTATTTATTAATTTCACACCCTCCAACATCTTCAAAAGTTTCTCACTAGTTTATGCTCCATTGTATCAATCCCTATAGCATAATCAACCATGTTGATAGTTGAATTTAGGATGAACATGAGTAATGAGAGCATAACAAAAACATAAATATGAAAGGAAGGATTTCATGAATAATGAAAGATTCCTCTTCCTTTCTTTCCTTTGTCCCCTCTATTGATTCCTATCTTATTGCCCCCTCTACCAATGCCAATGCCAATGTTTAGATATAAATATGGATAAGGATCAGATCTATAAGGGAGGGGTTCATTTAAGCACTTGATTGATAGGTTGAGGACCCTCTATATCAATCTAAACAAAGGGGGGCAATGAGCGAGCACCCTAGATGAAATATTTAGGTGACCCTTACACCTAGATGGGGCCCCTATCTATCTATGGGGGACCTCTAAAATCATATAGAGTTAGTTTAAATATAGAGGGGCTCTATCTATAAGATATATAGGGGGTGCCACCCCCAAACCCTTCCCCTTCTATATAAACTAAACTCTATATGGTCTCCCCCAAAATTTCTAATCTAGCCCATTCAATCAACTTCACTTCACTTTATATGGTTTACATAAAACTCTATCCCATATATATAGAGAGGGGACTACCCCCAACCAATAAAGTTGAGTTTAATGGGTTCTAATATATATGGTAATGGGAATGGTTGACTATAATTATATTATCTAAGTAATAAAACCTTTGCTATATGGGCCATGGATCCTATATGTTGATTAATGGGGAGTGTCTAGAACCAGTGGTAGTACCCTAGATATAGTTAGCTTGGCCTTCTCTACCTGATAGGGAGAACTCTCTAGAGTCTAGTCAGCACTTGACCAACCCTATCTATATGGGAGGTAGTTGAAAAGTTCTCTCTCCTCTCTCTACATATATCTCAGGGCTGACAAGAGAGAGTTCTCTATATAGGTATAGGGCCAATAGGATGAGATAATAGTAGATTAATCTTGTGACCATGATGATATAATGGCATTCACCCAATGATGACCTAGATATCCATTCATTCTATATAGAGTGGCAATAACCATTCTCAATGATGTGCTTCTCAAGTGATGCACGTAAAATCAATGATGGGATGGATGTGTATATCTTAGTCTATTTGGTTGGTCCACCCTACCATGGAGATAGGATAGGGATGACCAATAAATAGTTGGCTAGTCCACCCACAACAAACATATGGAGATGATGAGACCCACCACATTTATCTATATTATATATGCCCTCTATATTTATTTAGAAAATGGATCATAGATGGATAGTCCCATCTCCATATAGAATAAAGGGAAT
This sequence comes from Torreya grandis, assembly GCA_037957365.1. Taxonomy (NCBI): domain Eukaryota; kingdom Viridiplantae; phylum Streptophyta; class Pinopsida; order Cupressales; family Taxaceae; genus Torreya; species Torreya grandis. Next base: position 7,810 of record JARHVA010004593.1, read on the forward strand.
GATATATAATCTAATCTATAGATAGGGCTAACTGGCATCCAACCTCCAATTTATAGACTAAAACCCAACCTACCTACCACATACATCTATGGTTGGTTGGTCTACCCCACTACCCTAGATATAGAGTGGCCCACCTTATCCCCTAGATATAGTTGGATGACCACTCCCATCCCCCTGCTAAATAAATAAACTGAGTAGAGTGGTTTAATAACATCCCCACTATCCATAGTTGGTCACCTCAATCAATGGGTCACATGAATGCCTTGTCCTGATCATCAATAGGTCTCAACCCAATCTAACAATCCCATATATAGAGTGAGGGGTCTCGATGCCCTATCTATATATATTGATATGATGCTATAGCCACCCCCAAAGATATACAGGCTTATTTCCTTTATATATATATATATATATATGTATATGTATGTATATATGTATATGGCCCTCTCTTCTCTTTATACAACTAGAGGGCCCTCTGCCATTCCCAGCTATATAGAGTAGACTATAGTAGAGTAGAGTAGAGTAGAGTAGGTAGTAGGCTATCAGGAGGCTATATAGAGGGGTGCCCCTTGATATATCACCATATATAGGTATGTCTAAAGGGATAGGGACCCAAGAAGGTAGGCCAAGGGGCATATCATAGATATAGAAATGCCCCATCCCCATAGATAGATAGGGATAGGGACTCCTCTTCTCTATCCTCTTCCCATCCTTCCAAATAGATAGATATATAGATAAATAGATAGGGAGGGGACCCCATACACATCCTTTGATTCTCCCTAGATAGATATATAGGCATGGCCCCCTACCCCCTCCCTATCTATCTATCTATCTATCTATCTATCTATCTATTTGAGCATGGGGTTCAGGGGTTCCTGGACTTACCATTCAGATATAGAGGGGTTGGGGCCCAAGATAGAGTTTCTTTGGCCCTCCATATATATCTTATCTATCTATATGGGCCAAAATAGATGTATAGGCATGGGCCGTCTATTATATATATGTTGTTAGGGCCCAAGCCCTATATATCTATTTAGGTTTCTTTGGTCCTCCATATATATCTTATCTATTTATATGGGGAGAGTGGGTTGGGGTGATTAGGAATCTTAGATAATAGATAGGGTTATCCTTGGGAATCTCAGAGTAGAGATAGAGCCTGACCTCAACATGCTTGACTAATAAATAGAGTTTTATTGGCATAATAGATATACAGGCATATCCAATTATATCCCAGAATAGATATATAGGCATCCCAAAGAATAGATAGGGCCTGACCTCGACATGCTCCCATAATTATAATTTAGATAGGGGGACCTGGGAATCCCTGAGTAGAGATAGGGCCTGACCTTAGCATGCTCACTAGATATAGGTAGAGAGACCTAGGAATCCCAAAGTAAAGATAGGGCCTATCCTGGTCCAGATGGATATATAGGGCCGATCGAGGAATCAATGACCAAACATAGATATGACTAGATCAAATCCTTCATCTATAACTATCCCTATGAATCTACTCCTATCCATCCCTTACATATAGATATGGCTATGAATATCTCAATGTAATAGAATTGGGTAGGGTCTGGATATATATAAGGCCCTAGAAATGCCATATAGATATATAGGGCTTGACTAGACCTCAAAATCTATGACTAGCCCTTAAAATTTGTAGATAGATATATAGGCATCTCCTCGGCATGCCATATAGATATATATGAGACATATAGGTATATAGGGCATCCCATAGTAGAGATAGGGCCTATCCTCTTTAGATCCTCTAATTATCCTCCTTAGAAGAGGATTATCCCCATCTATATGCTCTGCATCTCTATCTTGGGAATCCCAGAGTAGAGATAGGGCCTATCCCAGCTCCCACCACTATCTAGGGGGACTTTGACATGCTCCCATAGTTCAGATAGGGGACCTAGGAATCCTAGATTATAGATAGGGCCTATCTTTCGAATATCAGTCATCTCCTCAACTAAATGGATAAGTATTCACTACACCATATATAGTTAGTTTAATTTAGTTTATATAGGGTGCTAAGAAAATATATACTATGCTAATGAAATTATATACTATGCCCCCCTGACTAAATAAATATGGGTGAGTGTAGTAAAAGACATCGTGTATAGTTATCTAAACTCAACCCCATATTTATATAGAGGCTATGGATAGATAATATATATAGAGGGGGGCCTCTAGTGATTAGTTGAGTGCCACTCAGATAGATATATAGGGCTATCTCTTAAGTGCTAACCCTATATATATATATATGGGTGAGTGTAGTAAATGACATGGTATATAGTTATCTAAACTCAACCCCATATTTATATAGAGGTTATGGATAGATAATTTATATAGAGGTGGGCCTCTAGTGATCAGTTGAGTGCCACTTAGATAGATATATAGGGCTATCTCTTAAGTGCTAACCATATATATATATATATAGGCTCTAGATAGAGCTTGATGAAGTTTAACTAGATAAAGCATGGTAGGTCGAGTGTCAACCCCAAATATTATATATATATATATGTAGGCTACAAATAGAGATAATCGATGCCATATCTATATATAGGTGACCATACCTTGACATGCCATAGAGATATATAAGAGACATAGCTTGAATAGATAGATATATATATTAGAGAGTGCTAAAGATATAGATATCTATAGGGTGTATCATGTATGTAATCCATTACGAAGCTCGACTAGACATGAGACTAGTCTAGATATATAGGGCCCCATGCCCAATCTTGTCCCCCCATGCCTGAATCCCATATCCATATCCATAGACATAGTTATAGAGGCCACCCCCAATATATAGATCCCATTAAACTCTATAGGGTGGCCAACCATATAAATTTAAGTTGAGTTCTCTCTCTATATATATGGTAGTTGAGTTTCCTATATATAAATAAGGGAGAGGCTAAAAAAATTCTATATATTGGGGCTCCCCATCCCATCCCATCCCATCCCATCCCATATATAGAAAAGGGAGAGGGGAGAGGGGGGGCCTAATGCCCAAACCCCATGCCCATTCATATTGGGATGTTGGTAGGAGGATTGGGATGTTGATATTCAGTATGAATGATTAGGTATTTATATTACATATAAAATATATAGACTTTCACTATTCTGAGTGGCACTCTTGATTGAGATACCTTCATATCACATAGATAAGAGAGTGAGTGCTAGGTCGAGTACATAGTATTCAGTGTGTAGGTCAAGTTCCCTATCTAAGCTCAAGAGAGTTTTTTTGCCCCTATTCTATAAACTCTATATTATTAGTGTGCCATATCTATATATAGGGAGTGAACCTATCTCTCGAGTGCCATCCAATATTCAGTCTCTTGAGTGCCAACCAAACTCTTGATCACCAAAAAAACTTATATATATAGGCAAAGATCAATAATCAACCCTATCTATCTCTATCTAGTTGGGTTGGTGGTATGTCGAGATACCCCTATCTTTATAGTTATGGTTCTTGCCATATCTATATATAGGGGAATTCTATAGGGGACTCAAGAAGGCATAGATTCTTGAATACCTGATATTGATCTTGTACCCTATACATATACCCTTCCTGAGCCATATATTGAATACTTAATTGCCCTATATATCTATCTAGTCTTTAAAACTACTTTCCCCTATAGATATATATGGTGAGGGTGAGTGCCTAAGTAGTATATAGAGTTAGTTCCCTTATCTATCTATATGACATTGACAAAGGCAGTTCTCTTCATAGGGCCACCCTATCCACCACTATGGTGAGTTCAACCATCGATCAGGGCATCATCCATCCCCATAGAGAGATTATATAGGGTTGATGAATCAATTGTGTCATGGTCTCTCCCCAAGTTTGATAGACTATAAATTAGGCCATCACTATATATCTAATCCAATCTAATCAAGATATATATAAGGAGGGCCAAAAAAACTTTATCTTTCCCCCCTATATAGATCTAACCTAGATAGATATATAGGGATTAGCCCCCCCTCCCCACTATATAGGTCTGATCTAACCCGGATAGATATATAGGGCTTGGGCCAATGAAACTTTATACCATGCCACCCCCAACCCCTCTATATATAGATGGGAGTTGAGTTGAGTTTAAAGTTTAGAGTTTAGATATAACGAGGAGGGGCTCCCCATATATAGAGAGGGGGACCCCATATCTTATCCTTATCCCTTATCCCTTATCTATAGAGAGGGGGAGGGGGATGGGGAGGGGGGTACGATATCTATTAACTATGTCTAGGGTCGCACAATCTATAGTGAAGTAAACTCCCATATAGATTTTAGTTTAGTTTAGTTTAGTTATATATAGAGGGCCCCTCAACAAACTATATCTAAATCCATAGATCTATATCACCCCCCCTTTCCCACATATATTTATATGATCTAACCTAGATAGATATATAGGGCTTGGGGGGAGGCCATCTATATATAGAGGCCATGGATAGATAGATAGATAGGGCCATATCATGATAAAAAGTGAGATAGAGATAGACTAGATAGATAAATAGGGCCATTAATCAATCTATATATGGGTATATAGTTTCATTGGCATGGTCTAGATTCACTATGATAGATAGAGATAGAGGGGCTGGTACAGTCTATAGTTTCATTGGTATAGATTCACTATGATAGATCAAGATATAGCGGGTGGCACAAGATAAATAAATAAATATATATATATATATATATATATATATATATATATATATATATATATATATATATATCTTTTTGGCCTCATATATTATAGATTAGATTACAATATATATGGGTGAGCATAGCAAAAATACATTTCTATGGCAAATCTATATCGAGGATCTATCTACAGTGGATTTAGATTGTGGACAAGAACCCACAAACCAATCTCAACACCCATTTACCATGATTATCTTTAGAATGGATATACATGATATGACTGATATCTAGATATGGTCTTCATGATGGAGGAGAGGAATATTATCTGATCCGATCAAGATGTATTTTGATCAGGTGGCTCCCCTAACTCCAACTATATAGATTTTTATTCTGATTGAGATGCCAACCGGATTCTCCATTCCTTTCTCACTTCTTTATGCAGGTTTTTTTTCTAGGGGATAGGGAGATTGAGGGCCCCTATCTATCCCCCATCCACCTAGGGCCTATCTAGATCGATCTATGGCCCATCCACCAAGGGGATTCTATATCCCCCCAAAAATCTAGGTCAAATATTATACCCTCATTGAGTGTTCTATATCTAATTGACTGATGACCCCCTATCTATATATGGGAGCCCCTATCTTCCCCATATATATATATATATAGGTTGGGGGTGGGGTATCCATTTTAGTCTAAACTATGGTCAGTTCTAGTTTGGATTGAACCTCTTTTATCACATCATAAACCTGAGGGTAACTTTTCTATCTAGCTATAAATGTTGATGTCAATGCCTAATATATCAAAATCATTAGATGGATATGGATCGAATGCCTGGGAACTAAAATGGTATTCTCTTTGTAAAGGCCCCCTATAAATGTATGGGACGAGAGAGTGCCCCATATATATATATATATAGGGAAACTAAAACTATGCCAAAACCCTTCTACTTACCCTTCTCTTCTTCTCCCCTAGATAGATATATGGTTAACCTTAAACTAGGGTATGGGAGGTGCATCAATCAAGATTTATGTCGGCCCCATATATAGATAAGGATGTTCATTATCCATGTAGAGGGCCTATCTGAAGTCCAATCCATGTTTCAACCTAGATATATAGATGAAGGACTGACTATCTGTCCTATCATATTCTAATCGAGGCACCTTATATTATGCTCTGACCACCTATATATATTTATATGGGGTCTTATATATATATGGGAGGGGGGCCTGATGGCCCCAAATAGATTTATAGGTTAGATTATATATAGATAGGCTAAGTTTGGGCAAGATTTTTATATATATATATATATATATATATATATATATATATATATATATATATATATATATATATATATATATATATATATATATATATATATATATATATATATGGCCCTTCTGACTGATCCTGGTCCTAGTACGGGTAGGCAACTGAGACTAAGAATCTATATTTCTATCCATATGAGGATGGGGTACTCTCTATATCTATTTCAAGAGATCTATCTATACATCTATAGTCAATTTAGTTACGTATATAGATATAGTATGAACTTCCATCAATATTTTTGATAGATAGACAGATAGATAGGGGCTCTATCTAGTCCACCTAGATATATAGATAGATAGATCTGGGCATCCTAACTTATATATCTATCCCATATATATAAAAGGAGGGAGTGCTCCTATCTATCTAACTCTATACAGATGATACCCTTCCCCCTCTATATATGGGATATGGGTTAGATAGGGGAATATATATGGATAGGGTCCCCTTATATATATATGGGATATATAGGGTCAATGGTTATTAATGGTTCATTATGCTCACTCCTTTCCTGGTAGACTATAAGATCCATTTACCCCAACTCTATATAGTTGGTAATCGATAATACTCTTTATAGTTAGGCTGAACCATCTATATAAAGAGAGGAGAAGCCCCCCTAACCCTATATATATCTGATCTTATGTTGGAGAAGGCCCCCTACACTTATATAGATTTAAACTTATCTTGCCTATATATCTATATGTGGCCTCGATGACCTCCACTGTATAGCTAGAGTGAGGGTACCTATATAGAGTCAGAGTCTAGTTGACACCCTATATATATATATATATATAACTATGTCTATGATGATGGCTTACTATATAGCTTAGAGATGCCCCCTATAAACACCACTATCTAGGGGGCATTTGATTTGAGAGATGCCATCACCAATGAAACTCATATGGGGTAGGAAGGGGAGGGATTAATACCCTATCCCATATAGTTAGAGGGGGAGGGGGTGCCCCCTAGACATTTCTATGGCAATTCTATCTCGTGGATATATATATATATATATATATATATATATATATATATAAGGTCGAGGGGAGCACGAGAAGAACCACTTAATATTTCCCCTCCCTACCATGAAGTATGTACTATAGTGGCAAGCCAAGCTGATCTCGTTATTCTTACTAAACTTTATAGACCACCGTAAAGTGCTAGACTCTATATATTTGACTCCTGATCATGAATACACATATCATATCCATCATTACCATATCTATAGAATATATAGGGAAGGGGTCCATCCCATATATAGTGAGGGGGCCCAATCCCATTCCAATCTATGTAGTCTCCCTTTAGTCTAGTGAGTAACAGATGTAGAGGAAGATAGTCATGCAAGCCTACCTAGGGAGATGGGCCTATATATCTATCTATGGCCTATATATCTATCTATGAGTCTAAAATGTAGAAGAAAGGTCGAGCCTTCTAGATATAAATGGTGGAGTGGGTGACTATCTATAATCAACTAAGCCCATATCCCATATATAGAGATAGAGGGTCCTCTATTTAGGATCACACAACTGACCTATTGATTAAAATAGATACAGATAGGGGGGCTCATTGATCTATCTATTATAAACATGAATCACTCACTCTTTTGGGTTAGGTTCTATAGACGTATGATACATAGGGATGCCCGCCATAGATAGAAGATCACCTTACATACTACCGATACAGTAGTCATTCAACCTACCTAGGTTAGGGGTTAGGATCGAAGTCATGTAAATCACCTGCATATGTAATAATTAAACTATATACTATGCCAATGCCAATGAAACTCTATTTTTATTTCTATCTATAGACTGTCCAATTAAACTCTATAATGTGGGGAATGAATTTCCTATCTATATATATGATGATTTATCTCTATATCCAAATGAGAAACTATATATATTATATTGAATCATCAGGATCAACCTATCTCTATCTATATAGGGGAGGGGTCAACAAACTATATAGTATATAGAGAGGGGCCATGATTCCCCTATCTATATGGTATGGCGGATTGAATTTTGATTGGAATTATATATCTAGTACCTACTAGAGGGGAGGATAGAGCCATAATGAGCTAGGGTTCATAGGTCCTACTCAATTCAAAGATTCCTAGATTGATCTGAAGTCTTCCCCCATATATAGATAGTGGGAAATCATAGTAAATCTCTAGTTGCCTATTGGCCCTCCCCCATATCTATATCTTATCTCATAGTGAATAAGATATAGAAGGAATGGGACAACCTATCCTTCCCTATATATCCATAGGGCTTATTGGCTAGGGTATATGGTTATAGTTCCCTATATATCCATATGGAAACAACCCTATCCTATATATATACATAACTGACACTTAAACCAATCTAGGGAGAGTCAGATAGGTGTACCATAGATATGGATAGGCATACATCAGTTTCTAAGATCTAGGGTGCTCCCCTATCCCTAGATAGATACCTTGGAGTGGGGATATAGGTATAGAAGGGACCCAAGGTCATATCCCCATATTAATTCAATGGAGGGGGACCAACCCAATTGACTCTACTCAGTTGTAGTTATGTTCCTTGGCTAGTTCCTAATGGCCAATGATAGATACCCCACTATTTAGATATATCTCCCAGAGCCCCTAGAAAGGATATATTAATCAATTCCCATTAAACTCAACTCAACTCAACTTATATTATATGGCTTGGGGGCCTCATTAAACTCAACTCTATATGGCCATCTATGAGGTTCCAAAAAAATCTATATCATGGGGTGCCAAAAAAATAGAGACCTTGGGGGTGCCAATGCCAATGAAACTCCATTTATATACCATGCCACCATATCCATTCTATAATAAAATATATATGTATGGGGAGCCCCTCTATATTTAAACTCCACTCTACTCAATCCCCATATCTATATAGAGGGGTTTCCAAAAAACTATATACAATTGGCCCCCCTCTCTATATAGATTAGAGTAGATCTATATAGGCCCCCACTCTATATAGATTCTATCCCCTCTCTATTTAATGTTCAACATCAACATCTATAGAGTGGGGAGTGCCCCCCCCAGAGAATAGATAGGTATCAAAATAACATAACATAACATCTATAGAGTGGGGAGTGGGGAGTGGGGCACTCTATATCTATATCTATGGGGTCCCAATATCTAGATAAAAGGTCTGTGCACCCTTATATTTCTATAGGCACATGCCTCCATATATAGATAGGGGGTTTCCCCCCTCTATATATCTATCTATCTAACTCTATAGAGTCAAGGATCCCCCCCTCCCCATATATATATATGATATATTCTATATATAGCCAAGGGGAGGGATGCAAAATTCTCAATCTAGTAATATTTACCATCTATTCTAGATAAGCTAAACCTAATCCCTGAGACTAACTAATTTGGCCTAGTGGAATAGATACCACCAACCAAAGATTTGTCCATCCAGAATCTGTCTCAGTGGAATAAAGATTGGTCCATCTAGAATCAATCTCATCATGGCGTGATGGGCTTAATAAAAGTGGTCCCCTTGAAGAGACTTATTAAACCTATGGGACTTTTAATTGGTGGTATCTCAAACTGTGGGAAAATATTTGGTGGTAGTGGTTCTTATGATGGTAAATGACTATCATGATACTTGTCAATATCTTGGTATGAAAGGAAGGAGTCAATGTCTAAAATTCCTTCCTCTATTTTTCTTGACTAAGACACCTCACCTACCTATTGATTCGCTTCGCTAGATAGATGTACTGGGGTAATTCCTTTCCCTTTCCATTACTCAGATGGATCAATGGTTTCTATGACTCAGATGGATCACTCAGATGAATCATTGCCATGATGTAGATAGTGGGATGGTCGACATCCATTTACAACTTCACTCCTAACCTGACATTTAGTGATTCACTCTTGGGCAAACATCAAAAATGACCTGTCACTCCCACATCTCATTAGAATCTCTAGTGAACATCTTATCTAAAATTGATGAGCTGGATTTAAATTCAAGGAATGACATGCCTATTGATTATAAAGGTTGGGGGGTAGAGGTCAAAATGATCATGTCATTCTTATACAATGTCCATCATGGTTTATCCAAGTTGGTCTAGAATCCTTCTCCATCACCCAAAAAAACTCTATCTTGGGATAGGGTCAGATAACTATAACTAGCATGTGAGGTTATTTAGTTGACTATAGTCCACCCTCAATCCCCCTTCATTAGGAAAGGGAGGCTATATAGAGTTGGCACAAGCATTTTACATATAGATATATAGGGATATCGAGGGAACCCTCTCCCTCCTGGACCTTTAGGGGAGAGGGAAACCCCCATCCTCTATATATGAATGAGTGCCCCCACCCAAAAATATATATTAGAGTTATTTTAAATAGAGGGCCCCTCCCCCCTCCTCTGTATCTAAACTAAAATCTATCTAACTCTCTATATATAGAGTGGGGGACCAAATATCTAGTTAGATCTAAATAAGGGGGCCCAAGCCCTATGTATGTATGTATGTATCTATCTGGGTTAGATAAGGGGGCCCTCTATCTAAACTAGAATAAACTCTATCTAACTCCATATATATAGAGAGGGGTGCCAAATATCTAGTTATTTTGGCCCCCCTCTCCCTCTCTATATGGATTGGATTAGATTAGATTAGAGTTAGTGAGGGTCCAAGATAGGGTTTTTTTGACCCTCTATATAAACTAAACTAAACTAAACTCTATCTAACTCTAATATATATGAGAGTGGGGTCCACCCCCAATATATAAAATTAAACTCAACTTTATGTTATATGGTTAGGGGTGGCCAACCTAACACCCCAACCATATAAAGTTAAATGAAGTTGAGTTAATGGGCTAGAATCTATATAGAGAGTGGGGGAGGGGTATTCGCTATGTTCACCCCCACCCCCTGACCCCATAGATAACCATATAGAGTTGAGTTTAATGGCCCCCCCAGGCCATATCATCTAAGTTGAGTTGAGTTTAATGTTTCCCCCAGGCCATATCATCTAAGTTGACTTGAGTTCAATGGGGGATTGAGTCTAGATAGGGGGCCTCCTCTCCCACTTGATGAAGGTGGTTCTTTCCACCTGATGAAGGAGAGGCACTTACATGCATAGTATATAGTAGGCCATTGGGAGAGGGCCATCTATATCTATGGCCTTTCCCCCTCGATCTTTGTTTCAATCTCGAATCCCAATCCCAATCCCACCCTATATATCTATCTATATGGGAGGTTAGGGTTGGGCCACCCCCAACTGTCTATCATTAATATATATAGAGGGGGATATATATATATATATATATATATATATATGGGAGTTAGTTTCCTATTCTATACTATCCTATCCTATCCTATCCTATCTTATCCTATATGTAGAGAGGGGAGAGGGGAGATGCCCCCCTATATAGATATACTCTATATATTGGGTCTCTACTCTATATAGTTGATCGAGCATCCCCATATATAGATAGGCAACCCACCCTCTCTTTAGCCTTTTCCAAATCTAGATACTATGATTTCTTTATCCCAGATTGATTCCCTCTCTGATTGAGTCTCTCATGAGTCTAGTCAGTCGAGCCCTAGTTATAGTTATATATATATATATAGGGTAGGTCCAGATGCAGAAGTGTAGGTCAAGACCCAAAGTTGACTGAGAGAAGTCCTAATGGCCCTCACCCACCTCATGTAGTTCACTAGTACTACTAGAAACTCTAATCTTCTACAAGATCTAAGGCTAGTGGAGTAGTGTCTGAGCGAAGACCCCAGTCATGCTTCTATTTTCATCCAATACTCCTTCTCTCCTCCATATATATTTAGAGGCATTGGGAGATTTCCCCATATCTAGTCTAGATAGGGTCCCTTACTATAATTGGCACCCCCTATATATATATATATATATATATATATATATATATATATATATATATATATATATATATATATATATATATATATATATATATATATATATATGGGATTATTGTTAGAGGTGAAATAAAATAAGAGTGGGGGTGAATTAGTGATATAAAAACAATCCATTTCAATTTCCAAACCCTTTAAAATACTTATGCATTTAACACAAGCATTTATGAATCATATAGATCATTGATAGTAGTGAATAATGAACATAATGCAAGACCACATACACAACACAAGATCTATGTGGGAAACCCTTTTGGGTAATAAAACCCACTCTCAAGCCTGAAAACACATGGACTACTATCCTATAAGATGATTACAAACAAGAGATTGATAAACTACTTTAGACCAACAAACCTTGATCATGTCCTCCTGACCAAAGGTATTTAGTGAAACCCCTATTCTACAAGGAGCACCTTCCCCTAAAATGATCAGTTCCTTTAGACCACCTTTGAAAAGAACACTTCCACCTTATAACTAATGTCTTCAACACTTGATAATGGATCTCTGGATATCAATCCTTTTCATAAACTCTCTCTCTATCTCAAACATGCCTCTCACATAGGCAAGATGCAAACTCTTTCCTTTTTCACACAATATACACACTCGAACCTCTTTACATATCCAAAAATTACAAGAGCACTATCCTAGCATTAGAAACATGACCTATAGGTCATACACATAGTCAAATAGTTTTTTTGTTCATTAAATCCACCAATAGGCACACTACCTATCCTTCACTCTCCAACTCTATCAAAATACTTACACCAAGTCTCTTACATTCAAAGTCTAGAACCCGATACATTTGGTTCTAATATAAATAGAGAAATCATGAATTATCAAGTCCATAATAATTGTTTGTCAGCCAAAAAAAATGACTTTACCCTTAATTCATCTCATATGGGTCACACTTAAGCATAGTCCCCTTTCAAAATAGGCCTAAGTCACTTTTAGGTCCTATGGAGACCTAGCTCTTTGACACTTATCCGAGCATAGTAAGAACACCAGACCACTTAAAAACATATAAGTCCACTCCTTATGTACCTTAAGACATCCTCAAATAATCACAATTACCAAAACACTCATCTATTAAAGTCCAATTAGCTCCAACACTTCTCTATACACACATTCATTATTAATGAAAACACGGTCAACTTCAAAACCTTTGTTCATGATTCATACTATTGGATAAACCTTCAAAATGTATTCAGAGCATCCTCATGGAGTCTACAACACTCCCCAACATCCAATTAACCATGAAACATGGAATCAACAACTACATAAGCTCAAATATCCTTATTAGGTCACTTACAAAACATATATAGAAACACAATCAACTTTGGAGCTCAATATCTATGTCTGTATAAACTTTAAGATATTCTAATCCATATATCTAGATTCACCTTGGAGTCCTCTACAACTTTAATTTTTAATACAATAACAAATTTGACTTATATCAAAATCTATGGTCCAAAAATTAGACATTGGTCTTTACTTCACAAATTCAAATGACAATAATCACAGTTAAACCTTGATCACAATCCTCACATTTCAGTCCTCTCAACTCAGGATCAATCTCACACTGTTGATCTTGTTTAAAATTTAATGTATAGACTATCAAAGCCAAATGTTAAACCATAGTCACTTTAAACTCATATCATGTCCTCTTGAAAATTTGACTTAATGCACTCTATCAATCTCTATAAATCAACAAGGTCAATAATAATCAATGCTCATCATTGATCAAACTATATGAACTCTTGCTCACCATTGGATCCTTATACTATACCTTTGCTCAGTCACTAAAAATCATGCACCTATCCTCATCTCTCTACCTCTTGAATCCTTAGATTCAATGTGTACCATTGATCTTGCTCGAGCTTTAACACTTCCAAAAATGACTATGGGACCCTACCAATATGCCTGAGTAGCCATTTTTTATTCTTAATAACTTCTTCTATGCTTACTCGTAGGTTTTCAAATTTGGATTAGAAGATCTCCTTCCTTAGGAGAATCCAATCATGTGATCCAATATTCCTATAACTATCATATATCTAAGATATAATTCCATTAACATACCTTCTCATAAACTTCTATCCTAGAGCCAACCATGTCCAAATCTGCCTGAAAGGCCAACTTTGATCATCCATAACTTTTGCCGCACTTCAATGCATGAACTCAAATTTAACACAAATGATATCTAATCAAAAATAAATAAACCCATATGATTAGATTATCTTGACACCTTCACACATGCCAGATATAACACATTAAAATTTTTGATTGATTCTTTTTGCCACACTACAAAATTGGCTAAGTATGGGAAAACACAATCAATCTACCTAGGAGCCCAACTTTGCATATCTATATCTTTTGACACACTACATCACATGATTTGAAACTTAACACAAATAAATTAGGTCCAAAATTGAACAAATTAATATGATCACCTTCTATTGAATCATACACGTGTGAGATGTTATATCATCAAACTACTTACTCAGATCTTTCTAGCCATATTGCAAATTTGGCTATGGAAAAATAGTGAAATTTATCTTAGAAGCCAACTTTGCACCCTCATATCTTTGACCACACTTTGATGCATGACTTAATATCTGACACATAATAACTAGGGAATATTTTGATCACAACCATTTTACCATCTCCCCTTGAATCCTTCCCATGTGGCAAATGTGACATCATCAAACAACCAACTTAGATTTTCTGCCACTGGACCCAAAGTGTCTAGATGAAAATTATGATTAACTAGATGAATTCCACTTATGCACACAAGGTCTAAAATCATGGATCACATATTATAAGACCCATTTCACATGTTCAAACCTCCATACTCATCCCTATTCCTCTCAATCTATGCCAATAGTAAAGATCATCCAATCATACATAAAGCACATTAGAACAAGCATAGTGCACATTTTGTCATATAAGAACAAGCACATTGCACACTTTTTCATTATCACTTAGACTATCAAGGCACTTCATCTACTCATTATGGAACCTCCATGACACCATGATGAAATCATTAGGATAACTCTCCAATAATATCCCCCTTTGTCATTGATGTTAACACCCATCAATATAGCAATATATAACTCACCTTTTATATCTTCAAAGCAATCCTACAAATAGGAACTTTTCCCCCAATAATAAATTTCTCCCCCGTTGACATAATGATAAAGTAGATACAATATGATCCTAAAAACTTGAAAATACTATCAAATATGAAATGACCATCTTATAATTATGATACAAACTCCCCCTTACCTTGAGCTAACCTCTTCTTATCTTGACAACTTCCTCTTGCTCCATGCCAACACTCTTATTCACAAGCACAATAATTAATGAAGATAGAAAAAATAAAATATTAAAATCTGATGTAACTTAAAAAGATACATCTAAGAGGGACTCCCCATAATATTTATAAGCAATTGCACTACTTGAGCATCTTCAGATACACACCATAAAGAACCACCACACAAGCTTAATAACCTTCTTTCTCAAGGCACTACCGTGACCATCAACAAAGCATCATACCATTCAAAAATTAGGGAAAATTATAAACCAATTTTAGAACTTACCTTAAATACATTCATGCTTTTCTCTTTTTGGAGAAACTAAAAAAAGTACTCTTCTTCTCACTAGGCTAGTCTAGTCCTCTTATAGCCCTGCCTAAAAATTGTAGAGTCCACAAATTTTAGTAAACATAACTTCAGGACCTAAAACTTCATATGTAGATAATTTTCATATGCCCCATAAAGTACACTAATTTTCAACAACATGCTCATCCTCTGCAACATACTTCCTTTACAAATTTACTAGTCAAGTAGCCCTCCATTTTGACATAAACAAGAATAAATTGAGAACCAAAAACCTTAAAAAATATATGAAGCTTTATTTGACCACCCATTTGGCCCATTAAACAAATTAAGAATCCTCAAACCTCAACTCATAAGGCAAACCAATTTTCTAGTAGAGCCCAAAACCCTATAATCTTAAAACAAACAAAGTCAACATAGAACGTTCAGCCAACATCCACCTCTAAAATTTCTTGTACACCTAGAGACAACCATTACACACATTTGGACCAAGATTTTAGCTTCCATAAAATTTGGAACCTTGATCTCCTATAATCCATTTTAGGACCTGCAAGCTCTTAAGCACAAACTAGGAAACCTGAGAGCTAACTAAAATCTCTAAATAGAATTTTACATCCCTTCAGATCATAAAACCACTTGGACCATTATAAAATAAGGTTAAAAAACATTTATATGCAAAAATATTAACTTGGAAAATCACAAATCCACCTTTGCCATCTAGGAACCTTCAATCTGACCTTGCAAACTATTTCAACTGAAAAACACCAAAACAATACTTATTTCTCCACTTGAAAGGAGTATCTTAAGAAGCATAGATAGATACACCCTCTATACCTTAAATTATCTAAAACAAATACAAATCCTCATATTCCTCTTCCTCCTTGCTCAGATGATACTTATAGTTCTTCTTCTTCAACTTTAGAGAAACAACTTTTTCAACCACTACAACATTCTCATTTTCTTTTATGATTGGATTATAAATACATAGAGATAACATAGATTCATTACATACCTTTTCATTTGAATAATATTCATTTTATCTTGGATCCTCATCATTAGGTACTTATTCAACAACAACAAGATGTTCACTTGGATCCATACATACCTCAGAACTAGCTTCAACTAGTACCTTGGTCTTCTTCTTGAGCTTAGTCTCTTCATTCTCAACATGAGCAGACAATGAGACCTCTTGAAACTCTTCAACTTTAGAATAATTATCCACCATAACAAATAAATTACTTAGACCTACAGTCTCATCATGATTCATACTTACCACCTTTGGTTTCCATGTATTAACTTATCTTCTTTCTTGCACTCTAGGAGCCTGATAAAACCTATTCAATATTGTAGGCCTTTTCTTGTAGAATATAACAATGTGACCTATTTTTTCACAATTGAATCACACTAATTTTTTTTCAAAAAGATCTTTTTGCCTTTCTATATTTGGATAATATATTGTAATGTGTCCTAGTTCATAACAACTATATCACTCAATATCTCTTGAAGGAAACTCAACTTGTCTTGCTTTAAATGGATAATGTTTTACAAAGTGTCCAACATTATGATAGTTGAGGCACTCAACCTTGTTTACACCTTTTGACTGATAACTGCCATCATAGTTCCAAGCAAATTCATTCTTAATAGGTCTTCTACATTCTCTAACTCTATGCCCAAACTGATTACAAGTATAGTAGTAACCATTGAAATTTGCATCCTTCAAGGCATTTGGCTATCTGATCTAATTTATATTTATTTTACCAGCACCTTGTTCACATTAGTCTTCATATTGTCTTGAGTTATAGCCTTGGGTTCTTCTTTATATCCAAGATTAGTCTTATCACTTGCATACTTTTGATCATTCATAATGTTATCTAGATCACTTAAGCTCTTTTCAAATCTCACAAATGACATTAATTTATTAGATACATTCTTTAACTTAGATTTCAATGACTCATTTTCAATAACATACCTTGCACATTCATCTTCTTTAGCTTTTAGGCTAGTAGACATGACTTCCAATTGACAACTGATATGTCTAACCATATCTTCATGCTCCTTGGCATCTTCATCCATTCTTTCCTTAAACACAGTAAATTGCTCCTCAAATTCCTTGAGTTTAGATTTCATATTATTATTGATCTTCTTCTCAATATTCAGTTCTTCATGAGCATTAGTCAATGTAGTCTCATAGTCCACCTCATCTTCATCATCATCTAAATCACTCCAAGTAGACACCTTTTGATGTGATCAAATTTCTTCCTCAGCCCTGAATAGAGCTTCATCTTTAGTAGAATCATCATCTTCATGATCATATTTTGAGACACTATATTCACTCTCTTTTGATGAGTTTCAATCTTCTTTTGTGTATAGACTCTTCTTATCCTTGAAGTACTTCTTGTTATCAAACCTTCTAAATCTTTTTAAATTTTATCAGACCTAAAAGATCTCTTACCATCATCGTGACCTTGATCATGCTCTTAAACATCATCCTTATTATACTTATGAGGGAACTTATTAGCAAAATGTCCTATCTCACCATAATTGAAGCTTTGAGGGGTAGCTTACCTTTATACTTACCTGAACTTGTTCTCAATTTCCTTGAGATTAAAGCAATTAGTTCATCTTCATCTATATCAAGAATGTCATCCTCCTTGAGTTTATTACCTTGGAACTTCTTCTTTATCTACATTTTATTCTTGAAAGCTACTTACTTCTTCCTCATCTCATAGGTAGTAAGGGTGCGATGCAATTGATCCATATTCAACTGAGTAAGATCATGACTCTCTTCTATAGTAGATACTTTTAGATCAAACTTAGGGGATTGATACTTTAATACCTTTTGAACAACAATAGTCTCTTTAATATTCTCTCCAAGTCCTCTGATGATGTTCACAACCTCATCAAACTTATACTAAAAGGACTCCACATATGTTCTTTGTTCATGTTGAGACTTTCAAATTGTCTTATGTGAGTGCAAATTTGCCAACTTAACCTTTGAATCTCCTTCAAAAATAGTCTTAAATTTATCCCATATTTATTTATTAGATGTGTAATTAATTACTTTGGAGAACTTATTTTTTTGAGACTAAAAGTGATTTCATTCATTGCCTTAGAGTTGTTCTCAAACAAATTCTTGTCTACAAGACTAGATAGAGGTATAGTAGGAACAACATAACCATACACAATAGATTTCCAAATATAAAACCCTAATGACATAATGTATGTCCTCATCCTAGAAATCAAAAAAGCATAATTGGATCCATTGAACATCAATGCTTTCTTATTAGAGAAACCACCTTGCACATTCTGACTAGCCATTGTACCTTAGATCACCTTCAAGCTATTAAGCTTTTACCAAAGGACCTTGATTTGACACCAATTATTAGAGGTACAATCCATTGAGAGGGGGGGGTGAATTAGTGATGTAAAAACAATCCAATTCATTTTTAAACCCTTGAAAATATTTAATCATTCAATACAATCATTTATGAAGCATACAAATCATACATAGTAGTGAATAATGAACATACTGCAAGACCACATACACAACACAAGATCTATGTGGGAAACACTATTGGGGAATAAAACCCATTCTCAAGCTTAAAAAAACATGGATTAATATCCTATAAGATGATTAAAAATAAGATATTGATCAACTCATTTAGACCAACAAACCTTTATCATGTCCTCCTGACCAAAGGTATTTAGTGAAACCCCTATTCCATAAGGAACACCTACCCTTAAGATGATCATCTCTTTTAGACCACCTTTAAAAATAACACTTCCACCTTAGAATTTATGTATTCAACACTTGATTATGGATATTTGGATATCACTCCTTTGCACAAACTCTCTCTCTACTCAAACAAGCCTCTCACATAGGCATGCTACAAACTCTTTCCTTCTTCACACAATCTACACACTTAGACCTCTTCGCATATCCATAAACTAAAAGAGCACTATCCTAACGTTAGAAACATGACCTATAGGTCATACACATAGTCAACCAACTATTATACTTATTAACTCCACCAAAAGGCACACTACCTATCCTTCGCTCTCCAAATCTCTCAAAATACTCACACCAAGTCTCTCACATTCAAAGTCTAGAACCCAATACATTTGGTTATACTATTAATAGAAAATTCATGAATTATCAAGTCCATAATAATTATTTTTTTGCCACAAAACATGAATTCACCCTTAATTCATCTCATATGGGTCACACTTAAGCACAATCCCCTTTCAAAATAGGCCTAAGTCACTTTTAGGTCCTATGAAGACCCATTCAGCTCTTTGGCACTTCTCTGAGCATAGTGTGAGCATAAGACCACTTAAAAACATATAATTCCACTCCTTATGTCCCCTATGACATCATTAAATAATAATAGTCACCAAAACACTCATCTTCTAAAGTCAAATTAGCTCAAACACTTCTCTGTAGATACAATCATTATTAATGAAAACATAGTCAACTTCAAAACCTTTGTTCAAGCTTCATATAGTAGGACAAACCTTCAAAATACATGTAGAACATCCTCATGGAGTCTAAAACACTCCCCAATAGTCAATTAACCATGAAACATCGAAACAAAAACTACATGAGATCAAATATCCTTCTCAAGTCACTTGCAAAACATATACAGAAACATAGTCAACTTTGGAGCTCAATATTTATGTCTGTACAAACTTTCAAATCTTCTAATCCATATAACCATATGTGCATTGGAGTCCTATACACTTTAATTTTTAATTCAATATAAAATTTGAGTTTTATCAAAATATATGGTCCAAAAACTATACACTAGTATTTCCTTCATAAATTAAAATATTCAAATGGTAACGATCACAATTAAACCTCGATCACAATCCTCACATCTCATGTCCTCTCAGCTCAGGATCAATCGCGTACCATAATTATTATTTGAGCTTTAAAGTGTAGACCACCAAATCCAAATTTTAAACCATAATCACTTTTACCTCATATCATGTCCTCTTGAAATGTTGACTTAATGCACTCCATCAATCTCTATGGATCAATAAGGTCAATAATGATCAATGCTCATCATTGATCAAACTGTACGAATGCCTGCTCATCATTGGATCCTTATCCTATAAATTTTATTTTTTATTAAACATCATGCACATGTCCTCATTTTTATTCCTCATAAATCCTTAGATTTAATGTGCACTGTTGATCTTGCTCGAGCTTTAACACTTTCAAAAATGACTAACTACACAAACCTTGTCAATATGCCTAAGTAGCCATTTTTGAACCTTAATTACTTCTTTTGTAGTTACCCATAGGATATTAAATTTGGACCAGATGATCTCTTTCCTTAGGAGAATATACTCTTGGAACTCTCGCATGTGTGAGATATAATTACATTAACATGCCTTCTCATAAACTTCTATAACAGAGACAACCATGTCCAAATCTGCCTGAGAGGCCAACTTTGATCATCCATAACTTTTACTATACTTCATCGTATGAACTTAAATTTAGAAAAAATGATCTCTACTCAAAACTAAATAAACCCATATGATTAGATTATCTTGACACCTTCACACATGCAAGATATAACACATTCAAAATGCTCATTTGGCTATTTTTTCCACACTAAAAAATTAGCTATGGGAAACATAGTCAATTTGCATGGGAGCCCAACTTTACATATCTATATATTTAAACACACTACATCCCATGATCTAAAAATTAGTGAAAATAAACTAGGTCTAAAACTAAACAAACTCATATGATCACCTTCTCCTGAATCATCTACATGTGCAACATCTTCTATCAACAAACTGCTTACTTGGATCTTTTTAGCCATATTGTAAATTTGGCCAAGTATGGAAAAATAGTGAAATCTATCTTAGAAGCTAACTTTTCACCTTTATATCTTTAATTGCACTTCAATACATGACTTGAGATTTGGAAAATAATAACTAGGGACTAATATGATCATAACCATATGACCAGATCCCCTTGACTCCTCACATGACAAAGGTGAGATCATCAAACATCCAACTCAATTTTTTTGCCACTAGACCCAAAGTGTCTAGATGAAAAATATGATTAACCAAATGAATTCCAATTATGCATACAAGATCTCAAAGCATGGATCACATATTATAAGACCCCTTTTACATGTTTAAACCTTCATACTCATCCTTGATCCTCTCAAGCTATGTCAATACTAAAGATCAACCAACCACACATAAAGCACACTAGAACAAACATATTGCACACTTTGTCATACAAGAATAAGTACATTGCACACTTTATCATAATCACTTAGAATGTCAAGGCACTTAATTCATTCAACAAAGAACCTCCATGACATTACCATGACATCATCATGATAACTCTCTAACAATTAATCCCTTTCTATACATGGGGGTGATGGCAGGCCCTCCCCTCGATCTCCTTATATATCTATCCACCCCCACCCCTTATCTATATATGGGATTAATCCCTCTCTATATATGGGGGAGATTATAAATAAGGGGCCTCCCCCTTGGCCTCCTTATACCCCTATACCAATAGTGGTTAATCCCACACACACACACACACACATATAATAATATATATATATATATATATATATATATATATATATATATATATATATATATATATATATATATATAGTGGGTGGGGATTGGATCTATGTATAGGGCCACTATCTAGATACAAGGGGCCTCCCCAAATCTTTATAGGGTTGGGGGAGTGCCAACCACCGACTAGAGTCTATAGTCTAGAGTATAGTTGTCATCTTCCCCCAATAGAGTTGGGATAGGGTGGCTATACTATCGACTATAGATTCTAGTTGATAGTCGGGTCAACACTCTTTATCTAGATCCAATCCCCACTAAATTTAATGACTATATATATGGGGGGATCAGATGAGGACCTAAACTAAATCTATATAGCCATAGCCACCCTTGATCTATTGAGTGGTTCGCTATCTCTCACAAGCTATAGTCAGGGGCTTTTCCCTTTTGCCTGATTGACTATATATAGTTATAGCCACCCTCCTCT
Organism: Torreya grandis; assembly: GCA_037957365.1. Classification (NCBI taxonomy): domain Eukaryota; kingdom Viridiplantae; phylum Streptophyta; class Pinopsida; order Cupressales; family Taxaceae; genus Torreya; species Torreya grandis. Next base: position 30,358 of record JARHVA010004593.1, read on the forward strand.
TGACCTCCTGCCTATATAGATAAGTTGGAACCCCTATGAATTCAAAGGGATTTCAACTTGAGGGCCCCCATATTAGATTAGATAGGGTCACTCAATTCTATATACCCCATATATAATTAGAGGGGGAACCTATCCATCTATATACCCCTATCTATATCTAGCATAATATGCATATAGTTAGATAGGGAGCTAGGGGCACTCCCCTTCTATATATATATATGGGTAGGCCCCCCTCTACTAATGCCAATGTTTAGATAGGGATAGGGATAGGGATAAGGATGGGTAATAGATAATATATAGAGAGCCCCCCCTCTATCTATATCTTATCTATCTATTTGGTCAACTTTATAGACTCTAAATGGGGTTGGGGTGGGGTACTTGATTGACCAGATAGATCTATAGGTCAATCGAGGGCCCCCTATGTGGCACTCCCCTATCCCTCCCCAAATATCTAACCTCTCTTCCCTCTCTCTCTATATAGGAAACTAACTCAAATTCACTTAACTTTATATGGTTGGGGTTTTTCCACCCCCAACCATATAAATTTGAGTTTAATGGGCTCTATACATATATTGGGGGTGGCCCCCCTCTCTCTATAGATTCTAGTTCCATAGAGATATAGGGTATCTCCCCTCTATATATATATTCTAGTTTTTTTGTCCAAGTATCTATTACTTTGGCCTCCCCCTCTATATAGATAGGATATGATAGGATAGGTGGAGGGGGAGGGATATCGATTGACTAGATAGATCGTTAGGGAAATAGAGGCCACCATATGGGGAAATCCCTACCCCTATAGCTATATATGGAGGCCACCCTATAAATAAGATAATATTTGCTACACTCAAGAGTCTATCGCATTCACTACGCTCAAGATAAGAGTTTATAATATTTGTTATGCTCAAGATAAGAGTCTATAATATCCACTATGCTCAAGACAAGTATTCATTACACTCAAGATAATATATATATATATGTGTGTGTGTGTGTGTGTGTGTGTGTGTGTATAGTATATATATATATATCTGTATATATATATATATATCTGTATATATATATATATATACAGATATATATATATATATATATATATATATATATACAGATATATATATATATACAGATATATATATATATATATATATATAGATATATATATATATATATATATATATAGATATATATATATATATATATATATATATATATATATATAGGGAGGGCTAAATAAACTCTATCTTGGGCCAAAGAAACTTCATATATATAAAGATCCCACCTCCCCCTATATAGATATGATCTAACCTAGATAGATAGGGCTTGGACCCCTCTAACTCTATCTAACTCTAATCTAGTCTAATCTAATATAATCTAATATAATATAATATAATATAATATAATATAATATAATCTAATCTAATTTAATCTAATCTAATCTAATATATATAGAGAGGGGAGAGTGGGGCCAAAGAAACTCCATATATATAGAGAGGGGGGCCAAAAGACCCCTATATTGTGCCATGTACCACCCCCAACTATCATTTGTTTGGCAACTTCCATCTATATATTATATATGGGAAGTTTTCTATATATAAATGACAGTTAGTTTCCTATATATATAGAGGGGATAGAGACTCCCCATTCCATCCCATCCCATCCCATCTATATGGAGAGGGGAGAGGGGAGAGGTGGGTCCTAGATAAATAGGGCTAAGAGTGAACACATATATATCATATCCCTTATATATATATATATGGGCATCCACCTAGGATCAATTAGATAGGCCCCCCCCTCTCTATATATGGGATATATAGGGACCCCATCTATCTATATATTGGGTATTTAGGGATTGCACCCTATATATATATCTAATGAGGGGCCCCATATAGATCCCTCAGCCTCCCTATCCCCTATCCCAATAGTTCGGGGGGTCGGTGCCCTATCTATCTATATATACCCCTATCTTGGCACAACCTCCCAAACAATCTCTTTATATGGGAATTATTGGTGTGAGGGCCCTATCTCCTCCATATATAGAGAGGGGGCACATATAGATGGATAGGGAAAATAAATATACCTATATATATGGCTCAACCTCCTGAGCATAACTATAGATAGTATAGTCACATTAATGCCCTCTAGATCTATTTATGGGCCCACCCCAGATAGATCTAGAGGCTATATAGCATCCCTCCTCGACCCCAAACCTACCCTCTAGTTAGAACTATATTTTTATATAGAGGGGGGAAGGGGAGGTGGTTTATCACGTGCATAACATAAATAAAAGAGTTGAATAGATATAGATAAGGGTGGGGGAGTTCCTCCCCATCCATATGGAGAAGACATATATAGGGTAGGGGTGCCCCCCCTCTATCTCTATCTACCATAGCTAGTCACTATAGGGGTGCCCCAACTATCTTATTCGCTATAAGATATAAATATAGGGGAGAAGAGTTATATAGGGTAGGGGTGGGGGCATCGAGGGAGTGCCTAAAGTTAAAGGAAAGGCCATTGACTTTATATATAGTTTTTTTGGCCATATACAGTTAGATAGATATAAAGGGGGTGATCCCCTCTATCCCTTATCTATATAGGGGGAGTGGTTAGGTGCCTATCTATATCTATATCTATATATGGGGGGGCACTCCATAGTGGGATGGTGGGCCCCTATCTATTCTCTATATATGGGTGGGAGAGGGCCCCTATCTGAATTAGGGACTCCCTATATAGATAGATATGGGGCCCTCAACTGTAACCCCATCTATAGTGATATAAATAGGGCCAAGTGCCCATATTTATCTATCTAGATATAGGGCCATTGGTTGAGTCACATAGGAGAGTGCCCCATATATAGATAGGGGCCCTCATCTATTTTCTCTCTGACATAGAAACTCAGAGTCCATATCATGGTGAGGAAGATTTATTTCTATTGATTTCTTGAAGAACTGATGGGATGAAAAAGATGAACAACATTATGAGTCACTCATTTAACTTTCCTTTAGAGAGCCTGGGTCAATTGAACTTGTTTTGTCTATTTGTAATAGGAAGTCACCCATTATTTATGGGGTACACCCTTTCATTCATAATGAAATCCATGTCATGATCACATTCAAATAATATATATAAATCTTTCTTCTACAATTTATTCTCAATGGTCTCCCCTCCAATGATAAGAGGTAGAAAAATTGTCATTTCTCTTTCATTTGGATTAGAGAATTTATAGAGGAAATTGGGTCTTACATTCCCAAGAACCACACAATTATATATCCAAAGGGGATATGTTTCACCTAAAATCATCCCAAGTGCAGCTAATATGGCTACTAAACTATTGATTTGGAAAGTTCCTACTAAGATGGGTAATTCCTTGATAGAGCTGCTAGTACCAAGTGAAATCATATTGGCTAAAGTGAAAGAAAAGGAAATTATAGGGGGATTTGTCGTGATGCTTACTTAACCTCCATAATATTTAGTAGGATGAGTCTTATTCTAATCATACAGAATACTGATACATGGAAAAGGGGCTAGAGGAACTAGTCCATGGCTCAATATCGATAGAATGCTACCTCTAATTCTTTATATGTTCGATGGAGTTAGATATTCCCCACTAATCAGATGGAGTGGACCCTAATTACCTACCCCTTGAATATTATGATATATTTACCACCTAACACATGGATTTCTATATTTATATAAAATCTCTCCCTTGACTATATATAGAGTAGATATATATAGGACCCCCCAAGTCCCCTCTCCCCTCTCTATATAGATTAGAATTAGATATATATATATATATATATATATATATATATATATATATATATATATATATATATATATATATATATATATATATATATATATATATATATATATATATATATATATATATATATATATATATATAAAGAGCAGGGCAATCCCATCTATCTATATAGATGGGGTGGGTGCCCTACACCCTTGAATATAATTAAGATAGGTTTATTAGACTCTCTTGTTGGCCTATGCTTATCTATACCCCCCCTCTATATAAACTAGATAGGGTCACCAATTGGTATATAGGGTACCAAGTGACCTGCTGGTCAATCCACATCATCTATCATCTCATCTATATACATGATATGACTGATCACTCATATCATGTATATAGAGGAGATGATAGGTGATGGATGGATGTAACCCCCCCATATCTAGATTCCCCCTCCTCTATATATGTATATATAGATATATATCAAAGAGGGGGGTCAAGGAGGCTGAGCCCTATATATCTATTTGGCACTTGTTTGGTTTGACCCCCTATCTAGTTTATATAGAGGGGCCTCCCCCCCCTCTCTCTATATAAATATGCCCACCCCTATCTATCTATCTATTTGGGCCTCCCCCACCCCTATCCTACCTCATAACTATCTATATAGTTCCATATAGATAGATTGGGACACCCCCATCTATATAGCCATATAGATAGAGTGGGGTTCCCCCACCCCTATATATATCTTATCTTAGATCCATATAGATAAAGTGGGATGCCCCCATATATATAGCCATATATATAGTGGGACAACCCCATCTATATAGCCATATAGATAGAGTGGGGCACCCCCATCTATATATATATATTATATTATCCTTAAACATAGTTGGGCGAACCACTTGAACCCAACTAGAGTATTCTATCTATTCTCCCCTCTATATAGAGATTCAAGGGCCAATCTAGAGTTTAGTTTAGATATCTATCTCTATCTAAAGGTTGAGGGGCACCTAGATAGGGGCCCTCCATAGATGTATAGGGGTAGCCAAGCTATTTATCTATAGGGGATTCTATTCAGGTCACACATAGAATCTTGGTCATATCTCTATGGGTTTAATTCATCACATATAGAAGGTCAACTGGTCTTAGTCCCTAATCCTTGGTCCTTAATCATATAGAATAGAATATAACAGAATAAAATTGAATTCCTAATTCTTAATGGATGGGAAGGCCTAGGTTCAATGTGAATTATGTATATAGTTAGTGGTGAGCCATTGGGAAAGCCATTGGGAGATAGGAGATCTAGTTAGTGGTGATGGCAAAGCCATCCATTGGGAGATAGGAGATAATCTATCTAGTTAGTGGGTGGGTTCAACCATTCATGAGCCATCAATTAGAGATACATGATAAGATCTAAGCCTAACTATCTATCTATCTAACAACCTATATATCTCTCTCATATCTAGTATGAGGGCCTCCCTTCCCTATTCTATTAGTAGATTGTATATCCTCAAGCATCCATGCCTCTTTTCTATCCTATCCTATATGTAGACGCATGCCTCAAGCATCTGGGCCTCCTTCCTATCCTACATGTATACCCATACCTCAATCATTTAGGAATCCTTCCTATCCTATCCTATAGATAAACCCATGAGCCCCTATTCCATTTTAAGTTGGATAGGAGAGTAAAGCGTGGTTGGAGAGGAGTGGCCCTATTATATGTGGGGCCGTCTCTAGAGAGTAGTTGGTAGACCCTAGAGTAGGGGGAGAGGGGCACAAAGAAAGATTAGGGTGGAAGAGAATAGGCCTATTTGAAAGATAAAAGGCCTATCTAAAGTCACTCTAGTTATTAGGTTCACCCTGATCATAGATCCATATAGATATAGATATATAGGACTAGAAGGACTGCCTATCAGTTATTATATGGGGGGTAGATTTGAGCTAATTGGGAACTCAATTAAGATTTATCAAGTCTTCATGATGGACCAGAGTTGCCTATAAACCTAGATAGATATAGGGCTGGTCTAAATGGGGATAAACCAGATAAATATAGGGCTAGTCCGAATGGGGATAAGCCAAATAGATATAGGCCCAGTTTGAACTAAGAAGGATTAGGTGGCTGGTGTATCGATCTATGAAATATATATATAGAATAGAGGGCCCCTATATATAAATATATCCTAATCTCTATATATGGGATGGATCGAGGTGGATACCGATGTTTCACATGTTGCTTATATAATAGACATAATCTAGCTCTATCAATAGGGACCCTGATTCAAGGGTGACATCTATATCTATCTTTTTAAATGGGAGATGGTAGTTGGACACCCCTATCTATCCAGAGGGCCCCTATCTAGACATGAGATATGGGGAGTGACTTATAGACCTCTACCTAAGAGGCCAAGGGATTCTATATATATCCATCTATTGCCTCCCCTACCTAGACATATAAGGCCTCTACTCACCCCTAGATCTAGTTGGGAATCAATTATCCATATAGAGTCATTCCTCAAGATAAGTCAAGTCTAATTGTACCCATAGATATATGGAAATATCATGCCACATATGTTAGGTAGATGGTAGTTGGGAGAGGGAACATCTCACCCCCTAGATATATAAATGAGATAGATATATTCCTCCTCCCCTTCTATATATATGGGATAAGATAATCTATATAGATGCCCCTCTCTATATAAGGTTGAAGCGGGTGGCTACCTCTTGATAGACCCTATATAGAGATAGGGGGATCAATATAATATTTGATACTCCATATATATATATATATATATGGGGTTCCTAAATAGACCCTATATAGAGAGGGGGGGCTATGCTCAAGATAATATTCGCTAAACTCAAGATAAGATAAGATAAATATTCACTATGCTCAAGATAAGATAAGATAAGATAAAATAAGATATATATATATATATATATATATATATATATATATATATATATATATATATATATATATATATATGGAGGGACCCTCTATATAAACTAAACTAAACTAAACTATATGGGATATGCGATCCATATAAATATCCCTATCTATTTGATCTAAACTCAACTATAGATCATGGATCTATATCTAGGGGAATGGGCCCCATATATATATAGAGTTATAGGGATAGGCATTGTGCCATATATATGGAGAGGGGCCCCAGATCTATATATCTATATATGGGGACGTTCCCACTATCATTATATATGGGGTGGTTGAATATGTCTATCTGGGGTAGTGCTTGACCATATACATAGATGGGGGTTGGTAGAGTGGAATAGAGGTTCGTATTACATATGTAACAAGAACCCTATATTTATATATATTATAGGGGTTGGTAGAGTGGAATAGAGGTTCGTATTACATATGTAACAAGAACTCTATAAATATATATTCATGTAGACCCTATCTATCCCATATATATATATATATATATATATATATATATATATATATATATATATATATATATATATATATATATATATATATATATATATATGGGCTATCTCATGACCATCTATCTATCTTGGGCATCTAGATGGATATTGGGTGATGAGTATCTACATTGAGATTGAGGGCCCTAAATATCTATATGGAAATTGAGACTAGGGGCATCAAAGATAGACCCTCTTCTCTATAGGGGCATCTAAATGGAGATTGGGTGATTATTATCAACTAATTATATTAGGGGGTGATGAGTCTCTATCTTGGGCATATATATTCCCATATAGATATATAGGGGTTGGTTGGCGGGGAGTATGAATAACTATTACTACTAGACTAGAGGCCCTCATGCACCTTAGCCTCTACATCTAGATAGAGGGGCCATCTATTTGTTATCCACCCATCACTCTTCTCATGTTGGAGGGTGATGCCCTATGTATATAATTCATAAATGCCCTCAACCTAAACCCCATATATAATATCTAAACTCAAATCTAGACTGTGGATAGATATAGATATATAGGCAAGATCAAGAATGGGTGATATAGATATGGATATGGCTTGGCCCTATATTATATATCTATATAATAGATATGGTTTGACCCTTTATTATATATCTATAGAATCACGCCTATATATATATCTAGGTAGGGCATACTCCCTATATATATATATATATCTTTGGTAGGGAGACTCTTCTTGGTAGGGATACTCGCCTATATATCTATCTTTGGTAGGGCATACTCCTTATATATCTATCTTTGGTAGGATGAGAATAATATCATGGAATTCACTCTAGTAGGTAGGGCATACTCCCTATATATCTATCTTTGGTAGGGAAAGAAGGATAGGGATATATGGAGGTTGGTTGGTGATGCAATCTATATATATGGGAAATTCAATAGTTCTCATCAGGTTATAAACTATATATAGAGATTGCATAACAAGATTTCCCTCCCTATATCATGAGTCAATTAAATATATATCTATCTGGGATGGGTGAGCATATAAATAGATATGGCCAACCACCCATCCAACCTCCCCCTATATCTATATAGGGTTGGCACTTGAACAATGTGAGACACTTCCCTATATATATGGGTGCCCCTCCTCTATCTATGGGGAGCCTCTCCCCTCCCCTTTATATCTAAGCTCTAAACTCCCATATATATATAGAGGGTCAACTCAACTTTAATTTATATGGTTGGGGCCACCATATAGCATTTAATGGGCTCTATCTATTAGGGGTGGCATAGTATATCATTAACACCCATATATATCTGATCTTATCTTATCTCTATGGCTAGATCTATACAAGTGGGTCTATCATCTGATTCCCCCATATATATATATAGGGGAGTCCCCCCCTCTATCTATGGGGAGCCCCTCCCCTTTATTTAACTCAACTTTATATGATTGGGGTTGGGCTACCCCCAATATATAGAGTTTTTTGGCCAACCCCAACTTATAAAGTGAAGTGAAGTAAAGTTGAGTTAGTTTAAATGGCTCTATCCATTGGGGGTGTCACAGTATATAGTTTCATTGGCCCTCCCCCTCCCTATAGATATTATCTTATATATATATATATATATATATATAACTGTATACTGACCTACCTATCTAGATAAGGGTGGGGGAGTAGTTTAGTACTATCATCTCATTTTTTGTGTCTTCATCAGTAGGCTTGGTATTCTAGACTAGTTGTTAAATTCTTATCCATCCCAATCGAGGATATCCAGTCAATCTTGATGTGATGTCTATTTAGTATCCCAATTAGGACAGGAATAACAAGTTAATACTTGCCTATTAGTAGGTTCCTCCTTCATCTATTAGAGTTGAGTTTTATCCATAGGTTTTTTTACTCATTTATTATATTACATTAGATTTCCTTTATATCTCTATATGGCCCAATCTAACATAGCCTAGTTGATTTTCCTATCAATCTAAATCAATTGGCCCTAGGCTCTTAATCCCATATAGATATATAGGGGATAAGTATATCAATCCCATATAGATACATAGGAGATCAATATCCCTCCCTATATATAGAATTTAATTAAGGATATCCAGTCAATCTGATGCTCAATATCCAAATTGAGGATAAATGGTTGATCTTTTTTCCTTTAAGTATATAGTTATAGGCTCCCCAACCCCATCTACATCTATATATGAGATGTTGTCACCATATCATATATAGATAGATATAAAGGGTGATAACTACCATATATAGATAGGGGAGAGACCCTTGGTCCCAACCTATAGATAGAATTTTTTTTCCAACCCCATTAGATGATCTAGGCACCCCCCTCTTATCAATATTCCTCTCATGTTGGCCTATAAATATAGATATAGATAGTTAGTAGGGATATATAGTTCTAGTCATTAGGCTATAGAGATAAAGATAGTAGTTCCTCCTTATCTCCCGTAACTCCCCTAACCCTGAATGATTTGATCTCTCTGGGGTCCCCTTATCTCTCTATATGGGGTAATCGATTTCCATTACTATATATAGGGATTTAGTCTAATTCTCTAACTTTGGGAGGCTGAGGGGGAGGAGTGAACATATTATATATAAGTTTAAATGTCACTTGACCTAACCTAACCCCCATATATAAATAGGGACCTAACTACCTAGATAAATAGATAGATATGTGGATGTGTCCCTCAATTAGAGATCTATTGCTCACCCATAACCCTTAGAAGAAAGGCTCATGTATAAATAGGCCCCTATCTACATTTTATAAAGATATAGTAGTTGACTTAGATTTAGAGTTAATTCATCTCTATCTAGATTTGATTTGATCTCTATAGATGGGGATGGAGCCCTATAAATTAGATGGAGCCAAAGCTAATGCCAAAAAAACTCTATCTTTATCTCTAATGGGGCCAAATATATATAGCCATAACTCTATATAGAGGCCCAACTCTATATACACATGTTGAGGGGGAATCTCTATAGTCTAGTTATAACACATAGCCACTCTCCCTCCATCCATCTATATATAGGTGGCCTTGATCGACATGCCTATCTATACCTTATACATTGACCATACCATAACCAGATCCCTATATATCTATATGCAATTTGTCAGGAGAGTGCCAGTTTATAAGGCCATTGTTTAGCCTCCTTGATCTATAAATGCATTCCAATCTATTATAATAAACTAGAATAGATATGAATAGCTTGGCTTGATCGACCTCTTCTCTCTAATCTGACAAACAAAGCTTATCTCTCTCACCAATTTTCAAGAGGGAGAAGATAAGATATATAGGGTCCACTGATGTTGATGTTCTCTTGAGCGTAATGGATACTTATCTTGAGCATGGCAAATACTTATCTTATCTTATCTATCTAGAGTTATCGACACTCACTATATTATATAAGTAATATATACATGAGATAACATCAAAGGTCGACACTCACTAGTCCCATATAGATATATAGGTGACCTCCCACTCATTTATTTAGATTGAGTGGGCCCTTCTATATATATGAGATAAGATAAGCCATATAGACCCTATATTGACAGGGGGGATATCTAATCTATATATATCAAGATAAGATAAGCTAGATAGACCCTATATAGAGAAGGGGCCCATATCTATATATATCAAGATAAGATCAAATCTATATAGGGGCAGAGGTGCCAATAAACTAAACTATATACAGGGGGAACTAGATAGAGTTTAGATATTAAATATCAATTTATCTATGGGGTGGGGGATGCCAAAAAAATCTAGACTTTGGGGGGCACAGTCTAGATTCACTATGGATTAGATAGAGATATAGTGGGGTGGCATAATCTAGATTCACTATGGATTTCTATTGGGATTGTTTATAGATGGAGATAGAGTTTCATTGGCATTACCACCCCATATCATATATATATATTAGAATTAAATTTAGATTATTAATTTAATTTATAGATGACCAACCCCACCTCTATTATATATGGTCTATCCATGAACTCTATATATAGATGGCCTCCCCCCCTCTATATAAACTAAACTACAGATGGGAGTTTAGCTATTAAATCTCCCATATATCATAGAGTTTAGTTTAGTTTAGTTTATATAGAGGGGAGGGCCAAAGAACTCTATCTTAGGGGGAGGGGGAGAGGTATATGGGGTGGGGGGTGGCTTTTGCTACACTCAACCCCTCTATATAGATATGTTATTAATATATATGGGGGTACCCCCCACCCCATATATATATGTCTAGGGCATATATAGAATGGGGGTGGGGACTATCTAATTTATACCCACTCCATTTAATATCTCTCTATAGGGGCGAGGCCTATCTAAAGTCACTCTAACTCTCTATATAGCCACCTTTGACTATATAGATAGAGGGGCCTAACCTCAACTCAAGTGGAGCATCCATCCGATGAGTTCTATCTATATAGGGTGATCTGATAGGGTTGAGGAAGCTCATAGAGGGAGGTATTATCCATATATATATATCACTATCATTAGAAGAGACTGCTGGAAGGAAAACCTCTCTATCCCCCTATACCTCTCTATAGTAGATTGATTTCCATATAAATGGGAATCTTAAGTGAACTTGAGGCCCCTATGCCCCTCTGTATATAAGGGAAGGGACTCTGATCATAACCTAAGTTGAGGTCCCTATATACCCTATATATAAAATATAAGGGCATAGTGAACTATCAGGATAGCTGAGCTCAGTATGCACTCAATCTCCCAAACATATATGGACCATATCCCATATATATATATAAGCCTCCTCTCTATTATATATGGGATATAGGGGCCCCAAATAGATATAGGGGCATCCCATCCCATCCTATCTATACAAAGGGGGAGGGGGAGGGGGAGGGCCAAAAAAACCCTATTTTGGGGGTTGGGGGTTAGGGTGAGTGATAAATATTGTAAAACCCCCACCTAGCCCTTTAGGAGATCCAACATGATAAATAAGAAGTTATT
>JARHVA010004593.1:47500-82500 GCA_037957365.1 Torreya grandis
ATAGATAGATTAACTAACCCCTCTCACTATTTATATATGGGGATGGGGCCATCTCTCTATCTAATGGTGCCCCCCTCCATATAGAGTAGTTAGATAGATAGATGGGGGTCACTCATGTGATTTATAGAATAGAGATAGATAGTTGATGCTCTGACCTATCCTATCCTATCTATCTATTTAGTGGCCCCCCTCTACTATATATATAGAGAGATAGATATATGGATGGGTCACTAATGTGATGTATGTAGTCAATCCCATCCCATCCCATATAGATGATTGAGCCCCACCCCCATATATCTGTATCTATATCTAGATGATTAAGCCCCACCCCCCATACCATATAGATATCGATCCCCATATTATATATCTTTATGATCCCCACCCCTCGATATATATTTGTATCATGTATAGAATATTGGTAGATCATATCATATCATATCAAAGCCCTAACTTGTCAATCAGATCAGTGGTGTGGAATTAGTGGTATCACGTATATATAGAATATCTAGATCTGCCTCACTCTCAATTAGTTGTATCATGATAGATGATGTTGGTGATGGTGGGTGGGCCAACTAATCCTTAGTGAATTAGAGACCCTATATATAGATCAGATTGGTATATCTATATTGGATTGGTATATCTATATCAGAATGTAGCCCCTATATCTCTACCCCCTCGACATGGTATACACCCCCCATAGTATAGATTGGATATAGAGATAGATATAGATGGCATATCACTATCACTAGTGTAGTGGGCCCTATCTAATCAAATATATAGCCCTACACTATATAGATATATGGATATAGAGATAGAGATAGATCTAGACCTCCCCTATATAGATATAGGGATAGATATAGATGGGATGACATATCACTAGTTGGGTTGGCCCTATCTAATCAAATCTAATATCTAGCCCCACCCTATAGAGATATAGGGATATATGGCATATCACTAGTGGGCCCTATATATATGGGGTTGGCCCCTCCCCTCTATAGAGATGGATATCGTATGGCCCCACCATAGTATAGAGATAGAGATAGTGATGAGTCAGTCATGAAAGTGAGTGACTCATGTTACATGTATAATCTAATCTAACTATAGAGATATAGATAGTTGGCCCCATCTCTATAGATGTGGTGGGTGGGCTAGCTCATCCTTGGTGATGGGGGGCCACCCCGCTCTCTCTATATATGGTCTAGTTCTAGAGCCCTATCTATCTATATATGCCCCCCATATCATATATAAAGATAGAGATGGAGAGATAGATTAATGGGTCAGTCACTGCTGTGACGCATATAGTTCTATTCTATTCTACTTTAGTAACCCAATATATATATATCTATCTATAGAGGCCATACCAAAATAGAGTGATTAATGACCCCCATATCTATATGATAAAGGCCATACCATAGATTATATATGTCACATGATGTACTCACTAATAGAATCACTATAAACTAATCCTGATTCTGGTTTACCATATAGATGTAGATATTAGATTCATGCCCCATCCTCCCCTTTAGTGGTTAGGTAACTTCTTCCCTCCCATCCTATATATATAGATTGGAGTGATCAAATCAATCAATGAATAATATCCTCACCTATCTATATGTGGGGCCCCTCCCCTCTAACTAGATAAAATAGATATGGTATGGCCCTCTCCTCTATCTAGTTGGATGGATAGTTAGGTATCCTCTATCTATCTATCTGGTAGGCCCCTCCCCTCTTCACTATCTCTACCCCATATCTCAGCTATCTAGCTTGGATAATATTTTATCATACCATGCATATATATAATGGATGGAAATGGATGTGGATGATGGTATGTGTGACTACCCCACCATTATAGATTAGATTAGATGGGGTCATCTCTCCCCTCCCCTCTATGGATGATGGGATGGTATGTGCAACTGCCCCACCCCTATATATGTTACTATATAGAGTAACCATACCATACCCATATAAATATATATGGGGAGATTGGATGCCCTCTCTAAATATGGCTATGGGATGGGGGTCTGCCCTACCCCCTCTAACTATTGATAGATATAGAGAGAGGGGACCCCAAACCATATAGAGTAGAGTATCCATACCCCATAATAGATATAGATATAGAGAGAGATTAGGATATTTCATCTCTATATATGGCTATGGGATGGGGAGCTACCCCAAACCAAATATCTAGTTCTAGATCCCTATCTAATCTATATAGATCCCCCCCATATATAGAGATAGAGAGGGGGGGATCTATAGAGAGATAGAGAGATATACTAGATTGACTCACACCCATCCCTATCCCTATCTATATATGGGGTGGGGGATGGGGCCATATCTCATTCATATATTAGATGGATCTCCCCTCCCCAATTTCCCTCCTTCCCCATCCAGATTAGTGAGCTAGTTAGGTGAGATTGGGATATCCCTATCTCTATCATTATCTATTTATAGAGGGACCCCAACCTCTACTCTATAGATATGGTACTATAGATTTATGTTCATCACTTGTATCATGTTACATACATAATCTAATCTAAATAGAGATAACTCACATATATAATCTACATCATGTGGTATGACATATATAGTTATAGTCTATCTCACTTGAATAGTTTCACTCACTTGAATAGTTTCACTCACTATACTCAATTTATATGGAGATGTGTTATGGCCAAATAGAAAGAATAGAGTGAATAGATGGTATAGAGTTATCCATCTCGTATATCTCTTATCTATATGGGTTTGAATCCTGTCTCATCTTGGTTTTTTAAGATCCCAAAATCCAAACTCTGAACGTGACTCCCCTCTATGGATAGAGTTAGATAGATATAGAGATGGATAGATAGGCAAAATTTCATTCTATAAATGGAATGAAATTGTGCCACTATTATATATCCATTTTTGTATCTATTCTATCTATAGTCAGGATAGGGGTTTGGTAGCATCCTCTCTATGTTATAATTTATGTAGGAAGGCAACACTTATACCACCAATACCTTTACCAGAACCTAAACCAACTAAAATATATGTCAACCTAATGGGACCCACTATGGTAAGTAATGTATATCCCCACTCCCCATACCCAAATATAGATAAGGGCTCAACTCATATCCTATCCTCTATTTTGTAACTCGAGTAGGGAGGGGATATACATGGCCTATCTAGAGGGGTGGAGATAGAACTAAGAGAAGGGAATAGGGGAGGGGAGGGATGGGGGGAAGGGTGGACCTAGGTAAACTGGGGAGGGTGGGATTGGGTTTATTTGTATATGATATTGATATGGATATGGATATGATAGATAGAATAAGATACATAGATAGATATATAGTTATCTATCTAACAAGATAGAGGAGATAGAGATATAGTTAGAAGGGGTCCATATAGAATATAGATAGGGGTCACCATCTATCTATCCATATATATAAGATATAGGGCTACTAGCTATGATGTTTCCTAGTCACCCTCATTAGATATATCCTGTTGTAGTTTCTAAGCTAATGAGATCTTGGCCCATGCCATATAGATCTATACTGGGAGGGGAGCCAACTATCTTTAATCTCTATATAGCCTAGCCTTGGCCTCCTCAATTGTATATGGTTTATTTGGTCTAAATGCCCTATATCCAAAGCATAATCTTAGGGACTACTATATGTCCTATACTCTAGGGTTAGGGTCAAGGTTATTTACCTTTAGGGCATCATCATATGGGCCCCCATAGTATAGATAGGGCCCCTCCTCCCCTAGCTATTAAGGATGCCCTAGATATATATAGTGGGAGATGAGATGGGTGTAGTAGATCTAGTATAACCATCCATATATATAGATAGGCTGCTATAAACTAGCAAAATAGACTATAATATAGGTCTAGGGCACAGATCTAGAATCTAGGCGCCCTCTCCCATCCCTTATGTATCTTATCCATATGGAAACCTGATCTCTATCTATATATAGGGGCAAGGGGGGTAGGAGAGCACCTCCCTTGTCTATCCATATAGGGGGCCTAGTCCCCCTCAATCCATCATCATAGTTTAGAGTTGTAACATTAACCTTGGCAAGCTAATATGGCTATATTATATAGAATAGGCATAAATAGGCTTGCTTAGTATAGAATGGGTGCCAATTAATATATTGTGGATAGATCTATAGGGCATGGTATAGATATATAGGGTAGGTGGGGGAGGAGGGGGAGGGACCCTCTATGTATATGTAAATGGAGGAGGGACCCTCCATATCTATATCTATATATATGGTGATGGAGGTGGGAGAGGGACCCTATATATATAGGTTCACATCCCATCTAGATATATGGTGCTAACATGGGGTTTAGTCCTGGAATTCAATCCTAGTAATGTAATAGTCTTTAGTAGATCAATATGGTATGATGAGATCCAAGTCAATCCACCCATCTCCATTACTCTACTATAGAGAGGGAGAGGTGAGACATAGATCTTTCCCACATATAAAGTTCAAAAGTCCTCCCAACATATATGAGATGAGAGGAGATCGATCGATAGTCAACCATATAGTCTCCATTACTAGCATATATATATATATATATATATATATATATATATATATATATATATATATCTCTGGCTGACCAAACAACACCGTATAGATTGAATCACCCCCATATATGGATTCTCTACCTCCTCATTGGTCATTTGCCATTGTATCCACATTAATAAGATGCCTTGGGTATCTCTACTCAAATCTTAACTCTGTATTTCTATATAGAGGGCCAAATAATATATATCCAAAAAAACTCCCATATACATAGAGGGGGGTGCAAAAAAACTCTATACAATGCCAATTAAACTCTATACTATGGGGGATGAACTACATACAATGCCAATTAAACTCTATACTATGGGGGGTGAACTATATACAATGCCAATTAAACTATATACTATGCCCCTCTATATATATGGCCAATGAAACCCTATCTCTATCTCTATCTCTATACATACTATGCTCACCCTATAGATAGATCCAATCCCCAAGTACATAGTTTAATTGGCATGATATATAGATAAAGACAAAGATAGAGTCTATATTATCTATGGGGCATTGGAATTGGGAGTTTTGAGTTAGTTTCATTTATATAGAGGGGAAGGTTACCATATAGAGTTTAATGGGATAGATATTTGGGGGAGGGGAGGGCCCCTCTAACTCTATCTAGTCCCCCCATATAAATAGAGAAGGGGGCCAAAAGAACTAGATATTTAGGCCCTAAAGTAGATCTATCTAGGGGGCAAACCCTACATATATATCTGGGTTAGATTAGATATATATAGGGTGGCCTCCCCCTAAGATAGAGTTTCTTTGGCCCTCCACCCTCCCCTTCCCCCCAAGCCCTATATATCTATATGGGTTTCTTTGGCCTAAGATAGATCCCATTAAATCTATATGGTGGCCCTCTATAAAAACTAAACTAGTAATCTCACTATCTGTATCTATAGGTAACTCTATAGAGTCCTTGATTGTCATTGTAGGGTCTAGGTCTAATTGAGCTAGTTGGCTCTATAAGCTTGCCTCCCTACCTCAATACAACCACATCAATATGGATGTCTAACTGAAAGGCCCTATTTCTAGTTGTAACATTGAATCCATTAAGGAAAGTAAGAAGGAAAGTCATTCACTATGATCAACTCATCTATCTAGTATTTAGGACCCACATATATATCTTACCCTCATGCTAGTTCACTCTACCCCCTATTTCCACCTTGATCTTGAGCAGATCAACTTTTTACTGTTGAGCCCCGGCTCACCCATTTTCTTGATGGATTTTTTTATGATTGGAGATGTTAGAAAGAGGTGGATACCTCACATCAAGATTCTTTCTTAGGTGGAGGGGAGTGGAGAGGGATTTTGATTTTTGACCCCTATCCTTCTATCTAACTAGTTAGCCCCCTTTAGAAGACTCCCAATTCTACCCTCTATCTCTATAGAATTGCTCTTGATATGAGGAGCAGATATGGATAGGGGTGAGCTAGAATTAGATAAGGGGGAGCCATAATCCTATCCATATAGGAATGAGCTATATTTGAATAGGGGGGAGCTATATTCCTCTCCTTTGCCCTCTCCCTCCCCCTCTCCCATGGTCTCTAATAGATAGGCCCCCCCTCTCCCATGGTCACTAATAGATAGGGGTCTTCCCCATCTCCCATGGTCACCAATAGATAGGGGGCCTACCCATCTCCCATGGTCACCAACAGATAGGATCCCTCCCCCTCTCCCCTAGATAGTGATAGAGATGATAGGGTGATATCTATATCATTATTTCCATTAGTCATGGATAGGGAACTATCTCTACAATTGAGAGCATTGAACCCACACATACACTTTGGGCAGAGGAGTTCTTTGCCACCCCCACCACTACCACTACCAATATTATAGATAGGGGATACCACCTACTCTCTAGATGGGTTATGGTCATTCAAGATTTATTTAAAGCCTCACTCAAGCTGAGTACTTGAGTTAGGAGGGCATCTTTGGGGTCCTTTCCCCTATTAATCACATCCTAGATTTGAGAAAGTGGATCTTAAGGATACCATGATTTAAGGGAGAGAATATGCCCTTCCTATGCTTCAATGGTAGCATGTTACAAATGTAAAATATCTTTTGCATGTATGTATAGAGAGCACAAAAGGGAAATCTAGTTCATTGCTGACTCTAGGGTTGTTGGTATGGAAAGTTAGTTTAGATATAGATCTAGGAAATTGGGAAGAGTTGCCCCACCCCCCATTTGATTCAATATTGAAGCCCCATGACTAGAAGCCTCAAAAGAGGCACTTGAGCTACTTGATTCCCCCTTTCCCAAAGATTCAATAGTTCTTTGTGATAACAACATATAAGGGTTAACTGTGGGACTGCATAGGTCATTCCCTAATAGGGGAATTTAAAAGGGGAAGGGGAAGTTTAGCTGCAATAGAGGCCAAGGACCCTCCCCCAGCTAAAAACCAAAAAAACACATTAAATGAGGGTGATGACTTCCACTACAATTGTAGTGATAGTGGACCTGACCTAGCCAATCAAAGAGGAGTGGGAAATTGATACAGGTAAAGTGGAGTTGGAAACTAAGACAACTAAAGAAATTTTGAGTGGGAAACTGAGACAACTGAAGAAATTTTGAAGGGGAAACCCCTTTAATGGAAGTAAAAAATGAGTGAAAAATCAATATAAATAAAGAGAATAGGGAGTTGGAAACCAACTCTATTAACTCTGCTAGGGATAGGGGATCCACTACTGAGATCAAGGTGTCACCCTAGCTCCAACTATTTCTATAGAGTTGATTGTATTGAGAAGCCCCAATTGTAGAATGATCATAATAGTTCTTCGTGAAGTGATGAACTGATGTGCTCTTCTCTTTCTATCACCCTCTCTTGCCTCTTCTTTGGATTTAAAATGGTCTTGACACCGTTGTTCCCATTTTTCCCTCATCTCCTTAGTCAAATTATAATTTAGCTTTGGTTCCTTAGAGATTGATAGAGAGGGGGGGTTGGATTCTACTATTTCATCACCATTCACACCCCCTACAACTATTCTCTCCCCCTAGTGCCCCTAAACCCCAAGCATCTCTTCAAAACTCATGACATCTACTCATTCCACATGGAGATTCCCCAATTTTGACCTAGTAGAGTTCTTATTCATATACAGAGCTATCTCAATGGCTATGTCTATGTAGACCATATTGAAGAGGATGGGAATGCAGAGTAATCTTAATTAGAGATGGGAAGAGATGGGAGTACATGATTTCTTTTTTATGCTCATAACCATATTCATGATGACCATATAAAATTAAATACAAATTTCTTTAATCTCATGTGTCTAGATGCCCAAAGTGGCCTGGGGGAAGGCTAGAGGACACCTAAATACAAAAATGATCAAAAATATTATATTGCAGGTGTAATCCACAAACTTCATGGGTGTGGGAATTAAACTCAATCTACCAAACCCCCCAACCCTATATAGATATAGATAGATAGAGGGAGGTAGGATGGAATGGGGAGGGGATGTTTGCCTGGAAATACCAACCTTATAGATGCCACATATAGTTAGAGGGGGTGAGGGCCTTATTTATATCTGGTAGAGCATAGCCCCTCTAACTATATATGGGCATCCATTTGGATTCCCTATCCCTATCCTATCCTATATAATAGATGGTGATGGGGATGGGGCCAAAGAAACTCTATATATAACCAATGCTAATGCCAAAGCCAAATCCAAATAAACTCTATCTCTATACAGTGCCAATTAAACTCTATCTCTATTTGGGAGAACTATATCTCTATGGGGGGTATCTAGATCTATATACATCTATTCTATGATTCACCATCATCTACCATAGAGAAATAGATGGGTCATCTATTCTATACGTGATATGACTGAGATAGACTAATTTAAGTGGGTGGGGATTGGATAGATATACAAGTCATATAGAATGAATAGAGATCTTAGATCTGAGAGTTGAGATCTATATCAATGAGATGTTATCATCAACCTAGACTATAGAAAAGAGATGTTCACATATCCATCCATTCTATATGTGATATCAATCATTCATCTAACCATGATGGGAGAACATCACATCATCAATAAGATTAGATTGGATGGGACCAGACTATAGATTCCTTCAGTGATCTAGGAATTAGGATTAACCATAATATCGATCAATGGGTAGATGGATAGACTTCAGTGGTGGGGAAACAAACTCATCTATGCTACCTTGATAAGAGTTCACCACCCATCTATATATATAGGGGGAGTGGCTATTTCTCTTCATTTCCATCTAGGTCTCCATACTTAGTGATGAATGATGCCCTCTAGATCTATCTATATGGGTTGACCCCAAGCCTGACCATCTATCTATAGGGAATTCATATTCCTCCCTATCTCTTTATTTTATCTTCTATATCAACCAGTGGGTCATTCTATTTATGTTAATGGCTCAATCCCAACGCCTCTATCTAGATATAGAATGAGAGAGCACCCCCTCTCTCCAAAATTTCTCTATGGGGCTCTATCTATCATAATGACTCCCCCCCCTCTCTCTCTCTCTCTCTATATATATATATATATATATATATATATATATATATATATATATATATATATATATATATGGGGATCCCCTCCTGTCATGTCCCCTCTCTAGTGCGACATGATATTCTATGTAGATTTGCCTATCCTAGACTCTTGTAGGCAGATGAAGGAGGTGAGAGAGTCATTTTTGTGATTTGATGGCTCACTATGCTCTGGGAGATATTTATTTGGGGTCAAATGTTATGTTTTTAAATCTAGGTGCACTTTTTATTTTATTAAATTACTTTTTATTTAAAAAGTATAATGATGTTTTACCAAGATGTATTATGGAAACTTCTAGAATTTCTGAAAAGTGCTTAAATAGACCTCATGGGTCTCTCATTTGATATCCCAGTTTATTTTGATTATTGAATCTTCTTGAGCATTTGTAAGGCTTGATAGTCTGCAGATATTCAGATTAATCCTTGAGAACGATACCTCTCAAGTGATTTGCATAACTGAAGAAGTGGAAGATCTTCTGAAGGGTTGCACATTGGAAGTGGTCTTCAGCCATTTTATGCTAAGCTTTAGTATTCAGGTTCAGTTCAAAGATTAAACAATTTTTGCATCCCCTGGTAAGCCAATTGAATCATTGACCAAATTGAAGGAATTCTAGGGATATATATTCTGTACATGTATGGACTGTACCTACGACAAGGTACAGACAACAGTGTTGGGGTAGCGGCATATGAGGGCATTCACCGACCAGGACTTTATCAACAACAGGTTTTTGAGGCACAATAGATCATGAGTGAAGTGTATCAGCTATGAAGAAAGGCATTTCACATTCTTGAAGTGCATTAGACTGTTATCTGGCTGTGTAGAAGGTCGAGCTTTCATTTTGCAGACTTGATCTCATTTTGGAAATCATTTGAGTCACTTTTGTCTGCTGTTCAAATCTTTGGCTGGCGTACTATCTATACCAGCTGTGTGGAAGTTATCTACAAGGGGTTTCGAATATCGTTCAAAGTATTTTCACATGTTCATTCTTTGTATGTGGAAGTTCTTTGATTGCTGCCTATGTGGCTCTTTGGAAAGCGCTACAATGATAAACCACAGCTTTTGGAGCAGATAGCTGGATTTGGGATGGCATACCAGCTAAGTGGAGTTAAGCCTGCAATTTTTGGCTTCTTTAAAAAAATAGGTGCATTTTTCTAGGGCTTCTCTACTGTATGGCACAATTTTTTTTTGGATTGAGGCTGCGTTGATATCCAAGCAGAAGGCATCCTTGCTGATTGAATTCTTTTGTAAGGCTGAAATCGCCATATAGAAATAAGGACTGTATTATTTCCAGGAATAATTATTTTCTTTGAATTTTTGAGATGAGTTAATTGGGTGATTACCAATTGTTTGACAAATTTCAAAGTAAGATTAGTATATTTTGAGACCCAATCAATTGTTTGACGAAATCACAATACAATATTCTGTGACATGTTTGACAAAATTCCTAGTGCAATATAATTTTTGATATTAGTAGAAGTGTTTGACGAAATTCCATAGTGCATTATCAGTGTCATTTTGTGATCCTATTAGTGAGGGTCATTACAGTGGTATCAGAGCCATCATCCTGCCATCCTATGATTAGTTAAACAGTAGATGAGTGAGAGAGAAATTAGATATCATAACAGGGAGCAGTGGAGACAACAAAATCAAAATCTTCAGATAATAGAAGATACATTGCCAGAAGCGTTGAGGGACACCGGAAAATCAATTCAGAATATGGCAGAAGAAGATAGAGAGACAAGTGCTGAAAGAAAATTTGACAACATGCTTGATATGATGTCACGTTTATTGGCCAGAATGGACTAGCAAACCATTCCTGATCAAGGTCATCAACACACAATGGAGTATAGTGGAGTCAATGAGGAAAGGTCCATACAACGTGCTGAAAACACTAGAGGATCAGCCTCTAGACCTCTTTTTCCCACTTTCACACCCAGGGAAGAATAGTTACATGTTACTCCAGCTACTCCATTTGGTGAGGAGGCTAGATAGGCCTATTTGGAGTATACCACTCTCCCTCCTAATATGTGACAAATATGGACATTTGACCAGTTCATGAATCAGAAGAATAGGAGAAGAGGAAGAAATGATCACCATGCGCTAAGGAATGATTATCGATAAGCACTTGGTAAGATTTCCATGCCTAACTATGATGGAAGTAGCAGGTGTACAGCTAGGTCTTGGATTCAAAAACTAGATAATTATCTTTCTCTAAGACCAATGCCTGAGGAAGATGCCATAAGATTTGCTACATTGCACCTTAAAGGAGCTGCTCACGAATGGTGGTAGCATGGTTTGGTCACTCTAAGACACAACCACATCACTACCTATGAGGAATTTACCAATAGATCGATCGAAAGGTTCGATGTCAAAGACCTTGAGGTAAGCTTCCATGAACTAGCACAATTAAAACAACATAATTCACTTGATACTTATATTAATGACTTCCAAAAATTAGCGGCAATGGTACCTGATATCTCAGAATGTAGAATAGTCATGCTATTTACAGAAGGGTTGACTAAACCACTCAAAGGGTGGGTCAAGGCCTTTAATCCTCTCACATTCCAAGAAGCCATGAAGAAAAGCTGCAGTATGGAACTTGTAGCATCAACAAACAGGTTTAGTTCAAAAGGCTCTTCATCAAACAAAGATAATACAGAGGATTTCAATAAAGGTAAAGAGAAGGATGAAGATATGAAAGACAAGTCAGCTGCACCTTTGAATAAGGAAACGCTTAATGACCTGCGTAAGAAGTTATGCTTCTATTGCAAGGATCCCTATGAGTTTGGACATGATTGCCCTATGAGGCCTAAGGGAAAGGCCAACATGATGATGTGGGTTTATTACGAAGGTTCAGACTCAGACAACTTAGAGTACCATGATCCTGATGATGCGAAGCAGGAATAAGAGGTAGTATAAAAGGGGGAACTAGAGTTATATTTACAGGAGGCACATCTATCTAGTATTCAGAGAGAGGGTGCTTTCAGAATTAGAGGTGTCTTGGCTGGATAAAAGGTTATTACACTCATGGATACTGGTGCCATGCACAACTTTATTGATACACGCTTCACTGAGAGGCATGGACTCACCACTGAGGAGTTTGAGGGATTGAAAGTCAAGGTGGCTGATGGATATACTCTTCGATGTGACAGGATGGTACGTGATCTACCTCTACACCTGAACAACTATGAGTTCAAGGCAGATTATTATGTGGTCAACATGGGTGACATGGACAGAGTGTTTGGGATGCAGTGGCTACATTCATTGGAGGAGATTACCCTGAGACTTAAGGATATGGATATGCGGTTTGAGGTAGGTGGCAGAACACATGTGCTGAAGGCTATTCGTAATAGTGATGATAGGACTATTACACTTAAGAGGATGGAAAGGCTAGCCAAGCATAATGATATAGAACTGGCAGCTATTTTTACTTTGATGCCTTCACATAAGGAACAACACAAGGCTAAATATCATCTTGATAAGAAGGCATACATCAAGATTTCACCAGGTAGACCGCCATATAGAGTGCGTAATATATTCCATGTATCACGCCTCAAGAAGGCGTTGGGTCAGAATGTGGTGCCTTTTGTAGTGTTACCTCCCTTGGATAATAAGGGAAAGTTAATTCCAGAATCCATCTTGGATAGCAGAGAGAAGCAGCTTCACAGAGGAGTGATCAAAGAGTACTTGATTAAGTGGAGGGATCTACGCGTTGAGGGTGCTACTTGTGAGGGTGAGGTCATTCTGCAGCATCCAGCATTGAGATTGCTTGAGGTCAAGCAATTTTAGGAGGGGCAGACTGTCATGTCCCCTCTCTAGTGTGACATGATATTCTATGTAGATTTGCCTATCCTAGACTCTCGTAGGCAGATGAAGGAGGTGAGAGAGTCATTTTTGTGATTTGATGGCTCACTATGCTTCGGGAGATATTTATTTGGGGTCAAATGTTATGTTTTTAAATCTAGGTGCACTTTTTATTTTATAAATTTAATTTTTATTTAAAATGTATAATGATGTTTTACCAAGATGTATTACGGAAACTTCTAGAATTTCTGAAAAGTGCTTAAATAGACCTCATGGGTCTCTCATTTGATATCCTAGTTTATTTTGATTATTGAATCTTCTTGAGCATTTGTAAGGCTTGATAGTCTACAGATATTTAGATTAATCCTTGAGAATGATACCTCTCAAGTGATTTGCATAACTGAAGAAGTGGAAGATCTTCTGAAGGGTTGCACATTGGAAGTGGTCTTCAGCCATTTCATGCTAAGCTTCAGTATTCAGGTTCAGTTCGAAGATTAAACAATTTTTGCATCCCCTGGTAAGCCAATTGAATCATTGACCAAATTGAAGGAATTCCAGGGATATATATTCCATACATGTACGGACTGTACTTAGGGTACAGACAACAGTGTTGGGGCAGTAGCATAGGAGGGCATTCACCGACCAGGACTTTATCAACAACAGGTTTCTGAGGCATAGCAGATCATGAGTGAAGTGTATCAGCTGTGAAGAAAGGCGTTTCACATTATTGAAGTGCATTAGACTATTATCTGGTTGTGTAGAAGGCTAAGCTTTCATTTTGCAGACTTGATCTCATTTTGGAAATCCTTTGAGTCACTTTTGTCTGCTGTTCAAATCTTTGGCTGGCGTACTATCTATACCAGCTGTGTGGAAGTTATCTACAAGGGGTTTCAAATATCATTCAAAGTATTTTCACATGTTCATTCTTTGTATGTGGAAGTTCTTTGACTGCTACCTATGTGGCTCTTTGGAAAGTGCTACAATGATAAACCACAGCTTTTGGAGCAGATAGTTGGATTTGGGATGGCATACCAGCTAAGTGGAGTTAAGCCTAAAATTTTTGGCTTCTTTAAAAAAAAAATAGGCGCATTGTTCTAAGGCTTCTCTACTGTATGGCACAAATTTTGTTTGGACTAAGGCTGCATTGATATCCAAGCAGAAGGTGTCCTTGTTGATTGAAATATTTTGTAAGGCTGAAATTGCCATATAGAAATAAGGACTGTATTATTTCCAGGAATAATTATTTTCTTTGAATTTTTGAGATGAGTTAATTGGGTGATTACCAACTGTTTGACAAATTTCAAAGTAAGATTAGTATATTTTAAGACCTAATCAATTGTTTGACGAAATCACAATACAATATTCTGTGACATGTTTGACAAAATTCCTAGTGTAATATAATTTTTGATATTCGTAGAAGTGTTTGACGAAATTCCACAGTGCATTATCAGTGTCATTTTGTGATCCTATTAGTGAGGGTCATTACACCTCCCAATATAGAGTAGATTAGATCTATATATGGGGAGGGGGGCCCAAGATCTATATATCTATCTGTTATCTAGGGGCCCCCTATCTATATGTATGGGGGGTTAGATAGATTTAGAGGGGCCCTTCCCTCCCCCTCTATATAAACTAAACTAAACTAGATTCTATATGGGCGTTTTGAAGGGGGGGTCCACCATATCTAACTATAAGGATATAGATACTGGTGAAGTGGATCTTAACTGTAAAACCACAATCATTCTACTCATCTCCCAAATAGATATAGGGGTTGTTCACAACTATTAATTGAGATCTTTCTCTCCCATCTCCCACTCCAAGTTAGAATGCTAGATAGAGTTTGCTCCTAACTAGACATGATGAGTAGGCCATCACCATATCTATATAGAGGGTAAAAAATGGAAAATAGTCATGCAGGTGCAGGACTATATAGCCTATATATCTCTTTGTGGGTCCTAGATTTAAAACTAAGGCCTATAGATAGTTAAATGCCCTAACTATCTAGAGTCCAATTGGTCCCCATCTTTACAGAGGGCCGAAAAACCCATCCATAGTTTATGGTTTAGTATTAAGATGAATTAATATATATATACACACACATACATACATACATATACATACATACATACCTACATACACACACACACACACACACACACACACACACACACACACACACACACACACACACACACACACACAATATATATATATATATATATATATATATATATATATATATATATATATATATATATATATATATATATATAGGCTTCCCCCTATTTATATAGAGAGACAGAGATCTAAATTGACCTCTTTGAATCTCATCTCAATAAACCCCACCCTCTATTATATATATGGGTTAGAAGGTAATGGACTGCCGTGGTGCAGAGTTCTAATGATGGAGATAGATAATGAATGACCTAACATTAGATCATAGGGGGACCCTCCCATAAAGATCTCAGTCTTAAGATCTAATGTTAGGTCATTCATTATCTATCTCCATCATTAGAATAAATAAATATATATATATATATATATATATATATATATATATATATATATATATATATATATATATATATATATATATATATATATATATATATATATATATATATATATATATATATATAATATAGACACCCCCCCATTCATATAGAGAGAGATCTAAATCGATGTCCCTGAATCTCATCTCAATATACCCCACCCTCTATTATATATATGGGTTAGAGGGTAATGGACTCTTGTGGTGCAGAGTTCTAATGATGGAGATAGATAATGAATGACCTAACATTAGATCATAGGGGGGCCCTCCCATAAAGAGCTTAGTATGTACACTATATATAAATCCAATCCCCACCCACTTAAATGACTATATATAGAGGGAGAGATTGAGTGCCTATTTATAGTCTATATGGCCAACCCCCCAATTCTAGAGAATTTTTCTACTAGTCAAATGCCCAACCCTATAGATATATATAGGGAGGGGGTAGGGGTGGGAGAGAGAACATATAAACATAGTTAGATAGGGGGAATTGATTTCTAGATAGATAGATATATAGTAAAATTGACTATCTAGGCTCCCCTCTTTCGATATGGCCAATGAAAATATAGATTGTGGGGGCACCCTATATCTATATCCAATCCCCACCCATTTTAACGACTATATATATTTGGAGGGCAAGGGAAAGGTGGATATATAGCCTATATATCTATTTAGGGTGGGGTCCCTCTATCTATATATGGAGAGTATCTATATATAGAGGGTTGCCTCTATATATATGGACTGACTAGGCTATAGTCATATTGAATATAGAGTCAGCTCTATGGGTCTTGGCATGCATTGAGTGCCTAATTCTAGTATTAAGCCCCTATTCTAGAATCTATCACCATAGAGTGGGGTGGTGAGACAAGATATATATGGAGGGGAGGGATATAGGGTCTAGCTGATGATCCATATCATGCCATAATTATAGATAAGGGATAGGGTGGGCCTCCATTCAGGTATAGCCAACTGATGAGCCATATATCTAGATGGGGTAGGTGGGGTGAACATCCATTTTAGATATCACCATAGAGTGGGGCCATGAGCCATATGTGTGTGTGTGTGTGTGTGTGTAGATAGGGAGGGAAAGGTTTAGGCCATGACCCATCATAGATAAGGGAGGGCCTCCATTCTACCCCATCTATCTAGATGAGACCCTATATCTATCTATCTATCTATCTATCTATCTATCTATCTATCTATCTATCTATCTATCTATCTACCTATCTATCTATCCATCTATCTATGGGGCGAGCATAGAGAATACCCCCCAAGCCCTATATATCTATTTGGGTTATATCAGATCTAAAAAGGGGGGAGGCCCCCCCTCTCTATATAGATGGGGTTATATAGACTTAGTTGAGGGCCACTCTATATAAACTAAACTAAAATAAGCTATATGGGATATGGGATCTATAGGGTCCTATATATATCTATTGAAATGATAATATAGAATAAGAGGGGCACTCATATCTCCCTATCTTGATCTATTAATTAGATTAAACCAAGTTGGCAATGATAAAAGCATGGGGGCATAGATCTAATCTCTATTCATGAGACTATATATAGATATGGTGGGGGGGAATATTCAAATCTCATCTATTAGATTAGAAGCTCATAGACAAGCCATTTTATAGTTATCTCTAGGATGCCCATCTAATATTAGATGTGCCCCTCCAATCTCAAGGGCCCCCCTCTAGATTCAACTCATCAAATCTAGTAGGTTCCCATGATTGTATGTGCCCATCAAAGTTTATATGCCAGATGACCCACTTTTATCCTTTATGATGGGGCATCTATAAGTTTGTATACCAGATGGAAGTCTCAGAGGAGAATAAAGAGTTTAGGGGGTTGGTACTCTATCTATTAGGAGGATCCCATCCCATCTATATTATTTAGGTTTAGGTTCGGCCTATATATAGATATGGTGGGGGGATAGATTCATTAGAGAAAATTAGGGTTACATTCAACAAGCCTTTATTTGACCCATCCCATCCAATTCATTGACCATCAACCATTAGCCTATATATAGATATGGTGGGGGGTCAGATGACTAACATTAAAAAGAGCCCATCCCATCCCATATAATTCATTGTTCATTAGCCTATATATAGATATGGTGGGGGGGGGAAAATAAGTGCCTTCTATCTTTATGGCCATATCCCATATCTTGAGTGATCTCGAGCAAACATATAGAGTTATTTTTTGGCTATCTTAGGTGAGCACCTTAAATCTTGATATATATGGTGTGAGTGAGTGATCTCCTAGATATAGTTGGATATCTGACCCCAAACCCTATCTTATATATCTAAGGGCAAGCAACCGTATCAGTTCATATATCTATAGATAGATATAGATTGGCAAGTACCTGTATAGATTAGTTTCCTTATAGATAGAGATGGCTTACATAATGAGATTGGGCCATGTCTATCAACCTATACCTCTACCTCTCCCTCTCCCTCTCTATATAGATGGGGATGGGGATTGGGATTAGGATTGGGATTGGGATTGGGGTGGCCCCATCTATATATATGTAGTTTGGTTGCCCTATAGATATAGGGGTTTACATATATAAAAATATAATTGGGATGAAAGAATTTGAGATAGAAATCAAATCCCATATCTATATATAGGGCTAAATCTAAATATTGGGTTTTAATGAAACTATATACTATGGGGGTCCCCTCCCTCTATCTCTATCTATCATAATGAATCTAGACCATGCCACCCCACTCTATCTCTATCTATCATAGTGAATCTAGACCGTGTCCTCCATAGTATATAGATAAAGTTTCATTGGCATTGGCATTGACATGGTATATATTTTCTTGGCACCCCATATATAAATTAAGATCTAATATCTAAACTATCTATAGAATATCCCATAGAAATCCATAGTGAATCTAGACTGTGCCCCCCACATTATAGAGATAGAGATAGAGATAGAGTTTCATTGGCATTGACATTGGCATGGTCTATATTTTCTTAGCATCCCATATATAAATTGATATTTAATATCTAAACTAAATATAGATTGTGCCACCCCCTCCTATCTTTATCTAATCCTTAGTGAATATAGACCATGCCCCCCATAGTCTATTTTTTTATCACCCCCACACCATATATAGATTCTAAATTGAGATTTAATATTTAAAATCTAGACCATGGATACTTATATAATGAGATTGGGAACTTCCATATAGATAGATAGGGCCCCATATATATATATAAGCTTACATATATAGATTGGGACATATATATAGTTTGTAGTCGATTGGTCATTGGTTTATAGTTGATTGGTCATTGGTTTGATCTATTGGGAAGTGGATATATCTATTGGGAAGTTGTTCTCTATTATGGTTATTGGGCCATCATATATATCTATATATCTATCTATCTATCTATCTATCTATCTATCTATCTATCTATCTATCTATCTATCTATCTATCTATCTATCTATCTATCTATCTATCTATATATCTATCTATCTATCTATCTATCTATCTATCTATCTATCTATCTATCTATCTATCTATCTATCTATCTATCTATAGGATATCTCATAATTGATCATCCATCGCAAACATGACTGGTGGAGTGAATTGAGCAAGCTTCTTTAGGGAAGGAAGGGGCGATCCCTATATATTGAACCTGAGGCCCCTATGAACATCTGTATATAAGGGAAGGGACTTTAAACTAAGCCCCCTATGTCTATAATGGCATAGAGAATCACTAAGAGAGGGCCCCCTTAGTGTGCACTTGATCTCCCAGATATATATAGGGGCCATATCCTAGATACACACACACACACATGCATACATAAGGGCCCCAAATATATATAGGGTCATCCCATCCCATCTATATAGAGGGGGAAGGGGAGGTGAAGGGGAAGGGGGAGGCCCCATATATAGATATGCCAAAGTATCTCTCTATATAGGACCATATATATAAAGAGGCCAAATAAACTCTATCTTGAGGGGGGTGTCCCTATCTATCTAAATGTAACTCTATACCATGGATAGCCAGATAAATATATAGGTGATATGCTTAGGGTGGGACTAGCTAGTTAGATACCCATCTAGGATTGACACTCATTAAAGACTCTCTCTATCACTCACTAAATTCTATCTCTATCATTCATTGAATCCTATATCTCTCTAGATTGGTACTCAAATGATCTCATGGAGACACTTAATTGACACCCTATCTATAGAGTAGTTAAACTCTACCCATATATCTATATATGAAATAATAGGGTGGTCCTCACCATACTGAATCCAAAATCCAACATCCCACTTTTCACTTTATCGATGACTACATCTATCTTCTACAATGACCCCGTTCTCCCCTCTCAAGTTGGGGATGCCCTATCTATATCAAATAAAGACAAGTCTGACCCCTTTGGCCATATATATAGATAGGGTAGGTCATAGTAGAGGCTAACCAAATAAATAGATAGATAGATGATGAATCGATCTCTCTAACCCTAGATAGATATATGACCCAATCCCCTCCCTCCTCCTCCCCCTCTAACTAGATGAGCCTATATATCTATCTACGACCCCCTAAACCAATAGATAAAGCCCCTATATATTTAAATTATCTCAAATTCACTTCACTTAACTTCACTTCACTTTAATTCACTTCACTTTATATGGTTGGGGTTGCCAAAAAAACTATAGACAGTTGCCAAAAAAAATCTATCTAGTTGGCACCCCTCTCCCCTCTCTATATAGATGGGATGGGATGGAGTTAGATAGAGTTAGTGGAGGGGGGACCTCTATATATATATGGAGTTTATTTAGCCTGTAGACACCTAAAAAGTGTCTAACCCTTGGTCTTCCTCTCTCCCCTTGGTCCCTTGCCACTTTGACTATCCCTAACCTACCTAGGTCTTATTAATTGAAAATAATCATCTATTTTTAATTAATAAGTCCCTTTTTTCCCTCTCCTTGCCACCTTGCCACCCTAGGATACCCTCCTTGGATCCCCTTTATTCTCCACATGGCCATTTAATGCCTTAGACTCCCATTCCAACCTCTCCTCTCGCCCATTTAACCCCCGTCGACCGTTTCATCCTCGCATTTATTTGACCCGGCCGTTGGGAAACGGATGAAAGGCTATTTTTAGCCTTTCTCCAGCCTTTCAGCCGCTGACGTCGGTCAGCCTTCGGCCGACGTCAGTGATATTGCCGGCGTCGGCACCCTTCATAACGGTTTTCTTCACCGTTATCTCTCTCTCAGTTCTTCTCTTGGCTCCTCTTCGCATCTCTGCATTTCTCCTTGGCATCCTGACTCTTCAACCTTCGTATCAGACCCTTGTATCAGTCCTTTCACTTGACCTCTCTCCCAATCAATCTGACTCTCTCCCTTAGGTACACAGCAAGCTTCTGCAAGTGAACAACAGGGATTCTTCATCAGCAACAGGCTTCACATCCAGCATCACTAGCAACAAGATCAACACCTTCTTCAGCAGGGCACAGGTATGTACTCTGTTTGTTTTCTTTATGCATTCTAGTCATTTCTAAACTAGATTTAGCGCTTCTTTCCCTCAGTTCTGACTGTCACCCAGACCCGGATTCCTATCTCCCTGATTGGCTTCCTCTATCTCTCTGTCCCTCTCTGTCCATTTGACTCTTTTGCACCTCTGCCTAAGACCATCCACAGACCTGTCCACAGACCAAGATCAGACTCAGACCCGTCCACAGACCACCCTTAAACAGACCATAGACCAAGCCCAGACCAAGACTCGACCAGAACCTACCTAAAACCCCGTCCAAGCCTATTGCCCTGACTGACGCCGGTCATTACCCCCACCGACGTCGGCAGACTAACCGACGTCGGCAGACCCGACAACCGATGCCGGTAGGACAACCGACGCCGGTGACTGTGACCAATTTGACAGCTTCTTCCAGGTAAGCCTTTGCTTTCTTTTCTCTTTCAGTTTGCTATCATTTCAGTCTATTTTAGCATTCTGTCTTTTATCAGTCATTTATCTTTTATCAAAACAGTGGGTTGACCTCCCTTAAGGAAGTTCTCATACTTTTGGGAACAGGCTTTTGCCTGGCAACTCACCACCTATCTATCTAACGCCTTTTTGTCCAAGTCTTCTTTCTTTGCAGGTGTCATTCCTCCATAGCCAAAGAGGGGTGCCCACAAGCGTTTGGATTTACGGTGCGCAGTCTTTATCCAGGTACTTCACATGCCTTGTCCATTACTTCTTTAGTTTCTTCTCTCTCTTTATAATCTGAAAAGCGAATTTTGAATAGAAACATAGCCCTCCCCTTCCCTATATATATCTTATCTTATCTTGAGTGTAATGAATATGACATTATCTTGAGTGTAACAACTATGATCTTATCTTATCTTATCTATCTATAGATTTGGGATTGGGCAACCCCTATTTAGATAGGGATTAATTCCATATCCCATATAGTTTGAGGGGGATGGGTAAGGGGATGGATAGATAGGGATATATATATATATATATATATATATATGGGATTGGGTAGTCCCTATTTAGATAGGGTAGGATTGGGGAGTGATAGATAGGGCTTCCCATACTGCCCTATCTATCTAATCCCCACCCTCCTTTCTCTATAATTTCTATCTAGCTTGGGGATAGATATGAGATTGGTTGGTGGCCATATATATATATAAGTAAGTTGAAGATTAGGGAGTGATCTAAAATCTTGAAATGCCTACCCATATCCCATGTATCATATAATATTGGGCCATATAATACACACACACACACACACACACACACACACACACACACATATAGGGTCAATGTCCATCTATCACCCTATTTATCTATATGGGATGTGGGAGTTCTCTTCTCCATATTTCATGAGGAGATGAATGTGAGATAGATAGATAAGGCTCCCTTATAGATATAGATAGTGCCCATTTATCTCTATCTATATGGGGAGCCCCCTATTTAGATAGGGATAAAATTACATATATAGAAAGGGGGTGGGTATTGGATAGTATTCTCTATGCTTATGGTATTTTCCAAATATTTCTAGATGAATAGGGATTACATAGAGTTTGAGTTATAATAGTCTTTAATATGGGAGAAAAAATATCTATATGGCCATATATATAGATAGGGGTAGATATATCTATGGCCCAATCCCAGAGTTTCAAATCCCAATCCCAACCTGAGCATAAAGAATACTATCCAATACCCACCCCCTATATATATATATATATATATGAAATTCTATCCCTATCTAAATAAGGGTTACCCAATCCCATAGTTACCAACACCAACTATTGGCAATCTCAATCTGATAGTGACCCTGAGCATAGTGAATACTATCCAATCCCCATCCCCTGTCTATATATATGGAATTATATCCCTATCTAAATAGGGGGTGTCCAATCCCATATCCATATCCATATCCAAATCCATAGAAATATATGGGGGATGGGGATGGGGTAGGCCCCTAATATAGAGCAATATATATACATCTAGTTATCCCCTATCCCACTATGGTCAAATACTTATCTATCTAGTAAGAGTGATCCCCTATTATATATATCCCATATAGATAGAGTGGGGCACCCACACCCCCATATATATATCTTATCTTAAGCCATATAGATAGGGGTGCCCCCATCTATTTATCTATCTTATATATTATATCTTAGATATATCTCTTATCTTATATCTTAGATCTATCACTTTAGGATCTAAATAGAGTGGGCAATGGCCCCATCTATATCTATGGTCCCAAATCTATCTCTATCTCTATCTCTAGACTATCTAATTAAACTCTATACTATGGGGGGTGGATCTATATAGGGTTCCCCTATCTCTATAGGGTAAAGGCCCTTATCCTATGCCGTATAAATAGAGGGGTTCACCATATCTATAGCCATTGATCCAAATTATGTGTCGTAAACTTTATACATAAGATATAGGGCTTTCATTCCTCATTGGATCAGATATGAGCAAGAGGATCAGAGATAGGCAAGTATACTAGATGTGGTACTAGTACATAATAAGTTTGTAATGAAGGGAGCCCCATCTAAGCTAATTTCTATCTATCTAATCACCCTATCTATGAAAACCCCTATCTATATATCCCTATCCCTATCTAAACATTGGCATTGGATATATATTCTTTATGGGGAATTGGCATTGGAATTAGTAGAGGGGGGAAATGGCCCTATATAGATATATAGGCTCTACTATCTATATATGGGGATAACACCATTGAGGCATAACTAACTATAACTCTAGAGAGTTTCATGGCCAACCCCATCCATATAGATTCCCATCCCCAACTTTATCTAGGGATAGGGGGCCCTCCATAATCAATCAAATTGAGTGCCCCACCCCACTCTATATAGATATGGGAGTGAGTATAGATAGGGGGCCTCTCTCATTACTTATATATAGAGGGATAGGGGTCAGTTGTATATATATAATGTCATTGCTTGCACATATAGTGGGAGGGAGGGGTCCCATTGGTTGAGCGAGAGAGGGCCTATCTATATCTCCTAAAGTAACTAGTTGACTTCTATTTACCTATATATATATAGAAAGAACTAGACCCTATATATATAACTATAACTGGGAGGATTCATCCATCTATGTCTATAAAGTAGAGGGGCTAGTTATAGTTATATAGATAGGGCCATTTCCATATCTATCTATATAGGGCCCCCAGATGGAGATAGAGATAAATCTAATCTATATATAAGGGGGCAAGGGGTGGGGTGATAGGGGCACTACTCCCTCTATATATGGAGAGTGACCTAAAGTTCCTGCCTATACAAAAATATAAAGGGCAGTTGAGAGCCTACTCTCAACCTCCATGTAGATCTATCTAGATATAATCATATCATCTGGCCCTGACCATATAGATTTTAGAAATTATATGGCATGGGGGCCCCATATATATAGATAGGCTGAAGAATCATATCATCCAACCTTGACCATATATATTATAACTTATATATACATTAGGCACCATAAATATAGATAGGCTATATATACATCCATCATATATTATATACATGATATTACTGATTATATCACATCAAAATTAAAATAGATAGATGCCAACTATATTTAGGGGACATCTCCTATGCCATAGTGGGATGGTAAAAACCCAAATAGATATATAGACCCATACCATATATACCCAACCCAACAATCTAATCTCTAGTTTCCATCTATATATATAGCTATAGTCACCCCCCATCTATACATAACCAGATAGAGATAGGACCCCACCTGACTATACAAAGTGGGTAGTGGGTCCTCCCTTGACTAGATAGAGTGGGAAGGCTGTCACCATATCTATCTATGTATCTATCTATAGTGGGAGGGGGGTTCCCCACCCCATATATGGATTAATAGTCCCCTCACCTAGCTATCTATATATGGATCAGATATAGAGCATATAGATATAGATGGCCCTTGACCTCCCCCTCTTTCTCTATATATGGGGACTCCCCCTCTCCCCTCTCAATATAGACTATATGGAGAGTTAGATAGATATAAAGGGGCCTCTACCTCTATATATATAGGGTGAAAGGCCCCCCAACCCAATAGATAGAGCCCCCAATATATAGAGTTTTTTTGGCCCTCTCTATATATAAGAAACTAACTCCCATCTATATATAGAAAACTTCCCATATATATAGATAGGGCTTTCCTCAACTCTATATAGATTAATGATAAATAGTTAGAGGTGGAATAATATAGAGTTTTTTTGGCCCTCCCTATATATCTTATCTTATCTTAAGATTCTGCTGCACCTATCTCCCCATTCGACATCCTCTGGGGGAGGAAGGGGAGGGTGGATATACAATATACACTCATCTATCTATATCTATATCTATATCTATATCTATATCTATATAATGGAGTTGGATTTGGGAGTGAAGAATTGAGAGTGAGATAGACACTTATTTATCTCATCTTAGTGACCATATATCTCATTTTTATGGGTAAATGATTGGTTATATCATAAACCTAAACTTGAACCTGGGCTAATTCTTGATTATTGATTCAACTAAAGTAACTAATATTATAGTGTAGGGTAGTCTAGGGTATAGGGGACCACCTATATGCTATCTATAAATATCCAGGTTGGGGGCCAACTAAACTCTATATAATCAAGTAGGAGCACTCATGATGGAATAGATAAGATGACTTCATACTATATACATCCTAAGATTGATGATGGAATAGAATCATATGACTGATGACTGGGCACTCGACCCACTAAATCTCAATTTGGTACTCAACTATCACATCACTCACAATGAGGTGGGTGTTACACTAGATACTAATGATCTTTCTATGTAATCCATAACTATCCATAAGGTAAGTGGATAGATGAGATGTCTAGATGAATATCTAGATTTGTATATAGATATCTATATCTATAGATTTAGATATGTATCTGTTGATTGATCTAGAGATATTATATCTATCTTTCAACCTATATATATGGTGCTTGACCATATATAGATAGGGGTATTTTATATAAAGGGATGTCGATCATTCCCAAAAAAAACTAATATTGGCTTGGGCCTTTGAGATATGACCCCCTATAACTATATGGTGGGGGCCCCTATCCCTATGATCCTAAGACCTACCTTGATATGATAACCCATGGATTGCTCCCCCCAAAAACTAATATTATCTAGGGCCTATGTGTGGCCCCCTTATAATTATATAAATGATGGGGACCTTGATACCTTCGATACCTAGACCGTACCTCACTTGATCAAGTGGGGATATGGATCACTCCCATAAGTATTATGCCTTTAATATTATTTCCCCCATCCCATCCCATCTCATATATAGAGAGGGGAGAGGGGAGAGGGCCCCCTATCCCTATGGTCCCTATCCCTATGATCACTTGATAGCCTTACAAATCCCAAAAAATATAATATTATCTAGGGCCTAAGGTATATGGGTCCCCATCCCATCCCATCACATCCCATATATAGAGAGGGGAGAGGGGAGGGGGCCAGATCCCTATAGTCCTTAAACCTATGGTCATATCCTTGTACGAACCCTTCCATATAAACCCTTATGACCAATCCCTTATATTAGATTAGGATTTCCAAGTATTATCAAGCCTTACTCCTGATCTAAAATATATTGGTCCCTATATATATCTATATGGCCTAACTAATGAAATGGTATCAGGCCTTACCATATATAATGCTTTACTAATGATTGCATATATAGAGGGCTCATTGACTGGTCTAAGGCCTTATGACTGGTATGAATCCCATATATATATGGAGTTGGCCATATATATCTAGAGGGAACCTCTATATATATGGGGTTGGTTGACACTAGATAGGTTGGTTAGCACTTGATTGACACTCACTAATATATCTATCTGGGGGCCCTTATATAAATGGAGGTTGGCCATATATATCTAGAGGGAGCCCCTATATATATGGGGTTGGCCATATATATCTAGGGGGAGCCTCTATATATATGGGGTTAGGGTAGATATCTAGAGTGGTTGGGGCACTCCACTCTCTATCTCCCCCTATATATATATGAAAGCAATAGACCTACTTCAATCTGACACTCACCCTATATATATATATATATATATATATATATATATATATATATATATATATAGGGCCATATAGATGTATAGGCAGTGGTCAGTCAAAATAATATATTCTATCATAACTTCACCATATATATATATATGGTGAAGTTATGATAGAATATATTATTTTGACTGACCACTGCCTATACATCTATATGGCCTTATATCTATATGGAGCACTCATGACTACCCTATTTATATATGGGGGAGCCCATAAATCAATAAGGTGACTAAAGACTAGCACAAATGATTGAAGAATAGTATTCCCATTGATAACTAGACACTCAAGCTACTGAGTCAATCTCTAGCATAAGATAGATGGATATATAGCATTCCCTATCTCCCCATATGTATATGTAGGCACTTGACCCCATCCCCATTAGAGATAGAGATGAATATTCTTTGGCATTAACATTAGTCCCATCTCTATCTAGCATCTGGGCATGCAAGCATATTAAGCAGAGGTAAGAATTAGGATGAGATGTCATAGGAAAGGACAATCTCTCATATCTATATATAAGTCATACAAGTGATGACCCATAGATATGTCTATTGATTTAAAAAACATAGATATATGGGGCCAATACCTATCTATAGATAGAGATAGACACCCTATAGATTTATCCTAATCTCATCTCAATAGTACCATAGTGATAGATAGGTTATCCCCATCTATATATTAGATAGTCAGACCAATCCTTCAAATCGAGGACCAATAGACCGATCCCACATCCTGATCCCCTAACTATGTCTCCACCCCCCAAAGTATAGAGTTTCATTGGCACTCCCATCTCCCCACATATAAATTTAGACATATAGAGTCGAGTTGAGTTGATTTTAATGGGGATTATAAATTTAACCCTATATATAGATATGGAATTGATATATGATCATGTATCTAACCATTATCTATGTGATATGATAAAAATTAGTCAAAGAATAAATATGGCTTATATATCTATTACTGACATATAAAACTACTGTATATGGAGATGATGACCAACTATCTATCTCTCTATAGAGTTGAGAGTTGGCACCCTTATCAATGGAGAACTATGGATAGTCAATCAAGTCAACCATACCACACACACTCACTAAACCAAATGCATCCATCCTATATATAAATAGAGGGGGTTGACCACCTTCTCTATAGATATAGATATGGAAAGTGGAGATACATATCACATATAGACTATGGACTAACTGAGGAACCATGATAGTCTGATCTATATAGTTTGGGTTAGTTTAGCCCTATATTTATTTGGGTGGTGCCCCCCTCCCCCTCTATCTATCTATCTATCTATTTGGGGAAGGCTTCCCCTCTCTATTGTCAAGAATTCGATCGACTAGTCCTTAATAGATAAATATTGGGGCTTGAGAAACTAGTATTGGGTAACCCATATATAGATTAGATAGGCATGAGGGATACAAAGGAGACAAAACACTCTATCCATATATGGGTAGAGGCCTATCTCTCAATATGTCAGCTAGTCCTCACATATAGCCCTATATCATGTAGAGTTCCATGTTGATAGATTTTCGTAGGTAGTAGGAGTGGCCTATACCTATCTAGGATCTTAGGGCTCTATAAACTCTTCCTTTTGGGGTGACCCAAGATAGGCATGAGGCATGAGGGATCCATATAAGATAGAGGTCTAATAATCTACTCTAGACTTGATCGACCTAGACTTCAATACATATATAGAGGGTAGGTCAGATGGGGATGGGTAAACTCTACACTCACCTCTCCCCCCTCTCCCTTGAGTCCTATGTGCCTATATATAGGGTGATAAATCATAGGTTCTAAATGAAAGACCCACTCTCTCTACATAAAGGGTCTAACCCCTTATCTATAGAGATAGATAGGGGGGCCTTTAGGCACTATCTATTTGGCCCCCTATCTATGTCTAGTATGATCTTGACCAAATATACTCCCTATTTATATATATAGATAGGGGGTAGGATGAGGAGGACTCTTATTTATCTGTGGGCCCTATATTAGTTTGAATTCAACTATAGTGATGGCATGGCCATATGATCTACATATGGGATGGCCATATATACCTATCTAGTCAAATGCCAATTCTATATAAAGTTTAATCAACCCCCCAATCCCCTCCATTTATATGAGGTGGATGGCTCGACCATTTATATATCCCCCTATAATTAGATGTGCAAATTCACTCTTTATTCTCATCCATATAAACAAATTTGTTCTATCATTGAGAGTCTAGATGTTCAGAGTAGAGTGGATCTCTAGATAATATATACTATGGGGGGCATAGTCTAGATTCACTATGATAGATAGAGATAGAAGGGGTAGTATAGTCTATAGATAGAGTCTACCATTCACTATAGGGAACCCCCCTATCTATATATATATTCTAGCCAATTAAATCAACTTTATATGGTTGGTTAGGGGTGGCCCAAGCCACATATATATATATCTAGGTTAAATAAGATCTATATAGGGGGAGGGGGGCCCTCTATATATATATGGAGTTAGATAGAGTTTGGTTTAGATAGAGGGGGGATGCGGGAGGCCATATAGAGTTTAGTTTATATAGAGGGCCAAAAAAACTCTATCTTAGGGGGAGGCCATATATATATAGAGGGGTTGGGGGTGGCCTCTCCCCTCTCTATTTAAACTAAACTAAACTCTATATGGGAGATAGTTTAAATTTTAGAGTTTAGAATTAGTTATGGTTTATATGGAGGGACCCTCAACTAACTCTATCTAACTCTAATCTATATAGAGAGGGGAGAGGGATGGGAA
This sequence comes from Torreya grandis, assembly GCA_037957365.1. Taxonomy (NCBI): domain Eukaryota; kingdom Viridiplantae; phylum Streptophyta; class Pinopsida; order Cupressales; family Taxaceae; genus Torreya; species Torreya grandis. Next base: position 77,331 of record JARHVA010004593.1, read on the forward strand.
ATTAGGTAGAGTTTTTTTGGCAACCTTATAAAGTGAAGTGGATTGAATGGGATAGACTTTATATAGAGAGGGGGGGAAGCCACCCCCAATTGTATATAGTTTTTTGGCAATCATATAAAGTGAAGTTGAGTTAGTTTCTTATATATATAGAGGGGATAGACTCTATATATAGAGAGGGCTAAATAAAATCTATCTTAAGTGGATAGAATCCCCATCTATATAGAGAGGGAGAGGGGGGATAAAGAACTAGAGATTTAGGAGAGGCCACCCCAAATATATAGGGTTTTTTTGGCCAACCATCTAAAGTTGAGTTAGTTTAAAGCTTAGATTTTATATAGAGGGGGGAGGGGAGGGGATAGATAGATATATATAAGGTGGGGAGGGAGAGGCCACCCCCAAATATCTATCATTTTTTTGGTAACCCATATATATCTATATATATGGGAAGTTTTCTATATATATATGGGAGTTAGTTTAAAGTTTAGAGTTTATATAGAGGCACCCCCTCCTCCCTATATATATTTGATCTACTATATATATACTGATGGGATAGATATTTTGGAAATGGAGAGAGATACACCAGATATAGATAGGGGCCCTTACACCCCATGGCCATGGATATAGATGGGGATGGGGCTAAGTCATTTATGCACTCAACCATCATATATATATATTTGGGGAGGGGGAGGGATAATATAGAGTTCTCTATCTATATAAGGGGGTGATGAAGTACTCTATATTTTATAGAGCTCTTGTCTATACCAATGACCTATATATATATGGGGACCCCTATATATAGATAGGCCCCAAATAGATATTAGATCTATATAGATAAATATAGGCTATATCTGATGTCTATATATGGGAGACAATGTTAGTGAAACTCTATCTCTATCTTTGTATCTATCTCTATCTCTATTTCTATCTCTATCTCTATCTCTATCTCTATCTCTATCTCTATCTCTATCTCTATCTCTATCTCTATCTCTATCTCTATCTCTATCTCTGTCTCTGTCTTTATCTCTATCTCTATCTCTGTCTCTATCTCTATCTCTGTCTCTATCTCTATCTCTATCTCTATCTCTATCTCTATCTCTATCTCTATCTCTATCTCTATCTCTATCTCTATCTCTATCTCTATCTATAGCCTATTCACTATGCTCAACTCTATATTACCAAAAAACTATATATAGCCATATAATCTATCTATATAGTCAAGCATCCCTATATATATAAGCCAATAACGCTATATATATAACTAGAAATTCTCTATAGTCCCCTTCACTGATGAGATAGATAATGTGTCATCTTCTATCATCTAAGATTGTCTCCATGGTGGGTGTAGCACATAGTCTGGTGAGTGTTCAAGGGGGTGAAGAGGAGGGAGGTGATAGAAGATGAGGGAGATAGCCATATCCATCTATAAGGAGTAGGATTTTTTGGATTGGAAAATACATATAATGGCTCTTAGATATATGAGGTGGGTAGAAGGTGAGGTTTAAGGTAGATAGGAGGTGGGTGAGGTGGAGGGAATAACATGGTGAAAAGGGGTACTAACTATCAAGCACCCCTATAAAGTGATGGGGAACCCAAAGATATATATAGGGAGAGCGTATCCCTCTAGGTTTTTTGACTTTCCTAGACCCCTATATATAGATATAACTAGGTGCTCAGTCCCCTATATCTAGTTGGCCTCCCAACCAGCCCAGACCCCTATATATAGATAAAACTAGGAGCCCTTGTTCCCTCTTCTATATTTATGTCTAACCAATAGCCCTATTTATATAACTAAGAGGGGCGAGTGCCCATCTAAGAAAAATAATAAGTAGTCTCCATCCCCTTTTCTTTATGGGTCCTTTTGACAAGTTGAGCCTGTGTCCTTCCTTGAGTTTGGTCAGGACCTAGGCCTATATATAGAATAGATTAAATGTTCAAGATCCCCTCTATCTATATAGATGGGGCCTGCAAGATATAACCAAAAAAACCCTATATATATAGGGATGACCTCTCTATATATGGGTGAGCATACTTAACTTCACTCAACTCTAATCCCTTATCTTGGAGTGTCAAGATAAACTCTATATCCAACCCCATCTAGATCTATATATGCTATCTAGGCCTCCCAACGGTTATAGAGGATGGGGGTGTTCCTAAAGTTTAGTTGATAGTGAGATGATAAATATCCCCTTTATCTACTATAGGTAGGGCCTCTAGGCTAGCCAAAGTTTTGGTCTAATGGTTAGGGGAGTAGCGGTTGGTCTAAACTATGACCAAAATGGTGAGTAGAGGGGGATGAGTGGTCAACCCCTGACTTGACATGACTGACTCGACTAACCATATATCAATCTAAAGAGTAGGTGGTGGGATATAACCCATTGGGGACCTAAAGTGCATTTATAGGCATGAGTAATGGGGTGCTCACCTAACCTAAGGGAAATGGGTAGTAATGGAGGACCGTGGCCTAACTATATTGTTTATAGGGGGAGGTGCACGGTACTAGGTGAGGGACCAGTTGTTAACCTGAGGTAGGCAAAATAGATATAGTGGGAACTAGTAGAGGATAAAAAGAGAAGGGCGTAACTAGGCATAGGTTGAGGTCAAAAATGGTTCTATCCATGGATTTGTTCCCTAGGTGAAGATGGGGGAGCATCCAAGTTTGTTTATGGGGTCAAGCCAAACCGTAGGAGAGTGGGCACGAATCAATAACCAATCCTATAATAGGGTGATGATAGAGAGGATTGGGGAGGAACCAACATAGGGGAGTAATGGGGGTGAGGCTATATAGAGGATAGGTCTATTTGGGAGGCATAATCGAGGGGTGCCAATCTTGATCTCGATCTGTATCTATAAAATAGAGGATAGGCACATTGGTTGACATAGACTAGACTCTAGATAACCCCAATAGGAGTAGAATAGAGGGTTTTCTGCCTTCAACATGAATGACATTCTCTATTCTACATGATTGATTTTCATACTATATAAATATAGATAACCTGAATTAGATATTATTATTCTATATGTGATACAATATGAATGTATGCTCAATGGCCATGATGAGTTCATTACCTTCAGCGTAAATGGGATTCATATTAATTATTAATGTAATGATATGACTACATATTAGATTGTTATGGCTAATGCCTATATATATATATATGGCTCTGAGCTATACCTCTATATATAAATGGGACATGCGGAGCCTAATCTATCCTAGCCAATTAAAAGAGTACATGTCCAATAAAGCACAGTGCCCAAACCTGATTTATGTGGTATTATAGACATGAAAGTGGTGTTTTCACCCTATACCTATATATATATATATATATATATATATATATAGATGGGATGGGTGGTGAACAACCCAAACCCTATCTACTATTGTACCTAGACTTATACCCTTCCCTCGATGGTGCCATATATATATCTTCTGAACCCAAACCTAAATGCAGTGTTACACCTTTGATGATGTATAAAGCCTATATATCTATATGGACTAGACTCATCTCATTTCAAGGGGTTATTTATGTGATGTATTTGTAGTCTTACATCTTGATGAATGACCTAACCTGAAGTATCTATATGGTGAGAATGGAGAATGCATTTCCATGAATCTATCTGGTAGGGTAAGGTTATAACTACATTAGATAGTGTAGGTGGTTTCCTACCCACACCATATATATATATATATATATATATATATATATATATATATAGGGTGGTGCCATATCTATATATAGGTAATCAATGTTTAAAACATGGTGTCTATGCCCTATACCTATGAACTACCTAAACTAGACTAGAGAATATAGTTCCTCACCCATCTATTTATATAGGGGCCAACTCTCTCCACTATCTATAACAACATGAAAGTGTTGTCTGCACCCTATACCTATATATATAGATGGGATGGGATGTAAAATTTCTAGTTCTATCTCCATTCATGTCCATGTGTCATGTCCCATATCTATATATAGAGATAGGCTATAGATTGGATAGGATTTTCTCAAAATAAGATGATAGATTCTATATCTATGGGTTGGCTATATATATTTATATTCTATTCTATATGTGATATCAATGAGAAATAAAGGGAGTCTCATCTCACTCCTGCATGACACTTCAATTGGACAAGACTAGACCATAGTAGTAAAGACACCCCTTAGGTTACATAATAGGGACGTCAAATAGATAGGAATGTTCCCTACCCTCTATTTCTATATATAACACCTACTAGAAACAAACCATATAATAGAGAGTTAGGACCTTGAATATACAGTGGGTTGAATGGAAGGACGGAGGGGTGTAGGAGTTCTATATAGGCAAGGTGGCCTATCTTATCTTTATGGGATCGCTCCTCCACTAGAAGCCCATATGGTATAGTAGGTGTGAGTGTGAGCCGAGATCACCTAGCTTATATATCTATATGTAATGTGCCCTATACATATGGCCACCAAACTCATAGTGATGGATATCACATCACATATATAACCATAACCTATACATTGGTTCCCAATCACCCTATATATCTATCTTCACCTATTTATATGTAGGGCATATCACATATATAATGTATATATATCTATAGATGGTGATACCTATATAAAGGAGAGGAAATCACCTCCATCAATAGGTTACTTGGGGTTGCTCAGGCTAATATTTATAGCTATAGTCACCCACTATCTATCTAGATATTCGGACAAGTGTACCACCTAGAGTCCATGTGGCCCCCTTGATAATCTCTCTTGGATGGCCATATATATATATATATATATATATATATATATATATATAGAGAGAGAGAGAGAGAGAGAGAGATTAAGTTGATATGGAAGCAAATTATCACCTATTAGACATTCATTTGGAAGTACATGACTAATTTTTTCATGTTGTGCATCATTCATATATAAATAAAATCTATATCTATAGGGTGCCAATGAAACTATATACTATGGGGGTGCCACCCCCTCTATCTCTATCTATCATAGTGAATCTAGATTGTGCCCTCCCTCTCCCTCTCCCTCTCTATATAAATGGGGATGGGGTTTCTATCCCCTCTCCCCTCTCTCTATATAGTAAACTAACTCAACTTCCATATATATGTAGAGGGAACTTCACTTTATATGGTTGGGAGTTGGGCCAAAAAAATGATAGACAGTTGGCCCAATATATA
>JARHVA010004593.1:87500-197500 GCA_037957365.1 Torreya grandis
TTCATTTGAGCTTTTGGTTGATCTTTGGAAGCTCAAATGATTTATTGAGTCATAAGTAAACTTGTTCATGACTTGAAATGCAAACTTATCTGGATCCTCCATTTACTCTATAGAACTATTTCTCTAAGATCAATAGAATTACACTTTAATCTTGCTTAAAGTGTTTCAAAAGCATTGCAAGCAATATTATCTCCCTCTTTTATCATTCGGTCCTTCTCTCAATCAAGAACATTGCTCAGTCCTTGAAAGCTTTGTATGTAGGCCAAAAATGGCTAACATCTTTGGTGACTTAGCTGAGAAGCATGCCTTCTATGCTCAAAATCAGACCATGTACATGACTTTTGACTTATAACATATCACACATCTATTTCATGACTATATGGAACCTCTTGATTTGAAAAGACAATAGACCCCACCAAAATAGGGAAGGAAACAAAATAAAGTATGGAAGCTATCCTAACAAAGTAAATGTGTAAATAAAGCACTTATCTAGGTTAAAATATAAACAAACTAATCTAATTAACCATGATAAAACATGATCCACCTAGATCAAAATGGAAATTCATGAACTCATTTATTACAAAAGATGGTACAAGTTGCAAGTTAGGGGCTTTATTGAACATGACCTTTGAAGAGGCAGTCTTCTTTCCAGCTATTTATTTTAAAATCTCCTAAAATGAGCCATCAACAATAAACCAATCACCAATAAAAACAAACTCATCTTTCACTTTTGGATCTTTCTCATATTGCTTGTCCACTATACCTTGTCAAGTGATATTTCATCTATGCATTGTCATTGAGTGACCTTGTCCTTCTTATGAACTACTGTACATTTATCCATCTCTTTAAGGATCTCTAAATAGTCAACCCAAGCTACATCATGATATTGAATAGGTGATTCTTTATCAAACTTATCTATAACATGCTCTCCAATGGGCAACATATCCTTACAAAGATATTCAATCTCTTACAGAGATTCAAGATACAATTGCCAATGATTATTTTATTCTTCACTTTGATCAATTCAAACAAGATCATTTTGAAAGGTATTTTTATCCTTTTCAAGTGGAGCTATCTTAGCCTTATTTGTAACTTTAGCTTGTACCAATTATTCATGGATTTCTTCCATATCAAGATCAACCTTTTCCTCCATACTTGAGATAACTTATTCAATATCAAATACAAAATTAGTTTCAACTTGTACCTTAAGTGAAGTATCAATGAATAACTCTTCATCATACAATCTTGAATCATCCTCTTCACATTCCCCAAGATCTTGACTTGAAGCTGCAACCTCTTTCTCTATCTCCCATAGAATAGACTCCTCTTGAAGAAGGGTGATGGTGGGAGGGTGATGAAATTCATTTGCTTGAGAGGGAGTATGACGCATGGAATATTGATCATGATAAAAATTTAGGATATTGAGGGCAATGAAATAATGTAGGGTTTTTTGGAGAGGAGGAAAAGAGAAACTTTTAAGAACTTCTATATCCTGCTCCTTCCCATTGGCTATTACTTTATCAAGGTCTATAACCCTTTTATCCTCATGAACAAATTGAGCTTGAGGGGTAAGTGGTGAATAAAGGGGATTGTAAGAAGTTTTAGCCTCTTGAATAGGCTCTTGATTTGGCATATGAATAGCTTCTATAATAGGTTATTGATTTCAATTAGGAATATCCATTGGCTCATACTAAACATGGTTAAGAACTTTATGAGAATAAGGAACATAAGAATATTGGTAAAGAATACAAGAGGGTTTTTGAGATAAATAGTTTAATTCACCTTTTTGCCTTTCACAAGCCTCTACTTTCTTTAATACAAAAGTTCAAAACTCATGTCTCTCTTCTAAATCATTAGACACATTTTGAAACCATTCATTCACTTCTTCATACTAGGAATCTAAACATACTTTTCTTGCATGTGCTATAAGTTTGAGCTATTTATCATCCATGTTTTCTTGTAAACAAGATTGCTCATATGCAACATCATAGTCATATGGAAAGGTGAAATATAGTCTTGAGACTGATATGGTGTTGAACATTTTTGGTCCAATAGGCCAAAAATCGGTCCCCTTCTTTCCCTGCTATCTTGAGCCAGTACATTTTTGATTTTGCACAAGTCTAAAAATTTCTACGGACTCTGCAAGTCCATTTTTATGGATTCTACAGGTTTTCTATAGACTCTGTAGGTCCATTTCTATGGACTCTGCAGGTATAGATTTCTATGGACTCGACAGGTGGAAAACTATGGACTCTGCAGGAAGAGGCAAGTTCCCACTTAGGTGAAAAATGGACCATTTCAAGTGCCCTTGCGGAGGGTAGTTCGGGACTCAAGAACCCTTGCAGAGGGCAGGGAACACTTTCAAAAGAGGCCACAGAGAAAATTTTCAAAGGTAAGTTTCCTTTGGAAGTTTGTTTAAGGCAAAGGAAGTACCCTTTGGAAGGGTTATTTCCAATTTTTCTGAAGGGCACTTTCCAAAGGCAGTCGAAGAAGCAAAGGAAGAAATCCTTCAGACTTTTTGTCCGAAGGAATTCCTTCAGACAAAAAGTCTGAAGGAATTTAGAAGGGAAGATGAGTAAAAAGACTAAGGCTAAGGTGAAGAATAATTTCTTCAGACTTCTGTCTAAAGGAATTCCTTTAGAAAAAATGTCCAAAGAAATTTGAGAAAGCTGTGAGCCAAAAAGCCCAGGGAGAAAATCTGAAGAAGCAGACAAGGCAGTTCTTGTAGACTTTTTGTTTGCGGGAAAATGTCTGTGGAAAAAAGTCTATGGGAAAAGGTTTTGAAGAAAATAGGCCGTCGAAGGATCCTGAAGGGCAGGTGCCCTTACAGGGGACTCTCAGCCAAAATGAAGGGCACTTCTCCATAAGCCGAAGGGTCACCTTCCCTTCGAGAAGGTTCAAAGAAAGAAGTCTGAAGGAAAGGAAGCAACAAGAAGCTGAAAGAAAGAGAAAGGCTAAAGAAAATCCAAGGGGTGATGGGCCTGAAGACGTCAAAATCAAGCACGACAAACTAGCTGTTGGAAGTTCAAACGCAGTGACAGGTGCACAGACGTCAAATTTAAGGCTCATGAAATAGCCATTGATTTTGAAAAGCCCAAAGAGGAGCCCAAGGAACATAGTAACCTGCCAAAAGATAGCCCCAAGAGCTGAAGGAGCCAAAAAGAGACAAAACCAAGAAGAAGACAAAGTGCAAAAATGGACAAACAGTCTAGGTGGCAAAAGGGAGGCAAGTTATTGCTAGGTGGTCATCAAATGGTGCAAACAGTAAGTGGCGTGGCCTAATTTATCGATTTTGCATTTATAAGTAGACAAACCATGTAAAAATCTGGAAGTAGTCTTATTTGCAAAAAAAGAGGCATGGCCCATGATTTCACATTAATGTTGGAACGCCAAAGTCAAAGCAAGAGCTGACAATCAAATGGCTTCCTCTTCCCAAGGCTCAGAATGTGTTGGGTGAATATTTTGTCGACCAACTAATTGGTGTTCAAAATAGTTCCTATCACCATAGCATAGAAAGATTGGTCATCTAGGCATGCAACTTTACTACATCATAAGGGGAAAAATACCTCTTCTCATTAAGGGGAGGTTCCCTAATAAATATGCAAAGGCTATATATATATATATATATATATATGTAGAAAATAGGACACAAGGGTGGGATGAACCATCCATCTCTCTTCTTTCAGAGATGATGTTGATAAACAAGGAAGAAATCCTAGGTGATGGGAAGGTACTTCTCTTCATTCAGAAGCAACTTTCTGCCAAGAGCCAGATTCCTTCCTAAATAGTAGAAATCTTGGTGCAATGACAGAAGGCACTTCTCTTCTTTCAGAAGCATTCTAAAGCAGGCAGCAAGAATATTTCAGGTAGCAAGTAACCGGTAATGGGGGTGCTGAGTGACCAGCAACCCGAGGGAGAAAAATGAAGAACAATGGGGGTACCACATCATCCCAAGGCTCTTTACACAGGAAAGGAAAATGCAAACACACTAAAGGTACTTATGGGGGCACTATGTCATCCCATAGTTGGCCTTTAGGACACCTTCCTGATCACCTCTACTAGTTCTGCTTGTTAAATGAAATAATAAGAAAGATCATAAGAAATAGACATACGAACAATCTCCTAATGTAGCACAAGCTATATCAGCACAAAGTCTGAAAGTAACTTGTTTCTCATTTAGATAAAATAATATGAATTACAATCTGAGCTCAAAGTCTCAGTAATGCCTTTCAATTTGGGCAGAGTTTTGCTTCTGATAATAAAAAAGGTCTCTTTATAACAATGAAAGAGTTTTCATTATATAGAGACTTGGAGAGACCTAGCACTTTCTCCTAATGAAGTGACATATTCAGTGTACTTAATGCCTTGGATGCATTCTTGGTTTTGTCAGGAAGGGCCCTACTGGACCAGGGTGACTGCCTTAAATGTGGCGTGTTGATTTCTCTCTTAGTACCTCCTCCTTAGCATGAATCACTCATTCTTTCACCTACTTAGCTGTGTAACTGTCTACTCTATCTTCACCTTTAAGGGGACAAGTGGACAGTGCTTTTAATGTTATCGACTTCCCAAATTTCTACTTAGTGAACTGCTTCACCTATCGGCAGTAACTCTCACTGAGTTTCCCTCTCTGTCTCTTCCTTCTCTTGATACTAGCCTTAGGATTTTTGAATGCATATGGGTTCATCTTTTGAGTCTATAAAAATCAACAGATGTTTGAATGCAGTTGATTTGGAATTCATGGGTCTTTTCCTTATTGAAGTTTAACAGCTGGCTGATCACTTTAAATTTGACATCCGTGAGCCTGTCATTCTTCCCAACAACTTCCTCATGTCTTTCTTGCTTGCCATGGTCACTTTCTACTATGACACAAGTGAGGACACATGGTAGCATCTGTAGCTTTGAAATAGGCTTATCAAAATAAGCTTTATAACTTTGTTAGAGACTAAAAGTGCAGATGTAGACACTTGGCAGCTTCCACTACTCTGGGACAGGACACGCGGTGGGTTCTACTCCTTTGAAACTTGATAGGGACTGTGTCTCAGCATATGACAACTTCCTCATGTCTTTCTCGCTTGCCATGGTCACTTTCTACTATGACACAAGTGAGGACACATGGTAGCATCTGTAGCTTTGAAATAGGCTTATCAAAATAAGCTTTATAACTTTGTTAGAGACTAAAAGTGCAGATGTAGACACTTGGCAGCTTCCACTGCACCTTGAGGCTTGGCCTTTCTTGAAGGGAACTTGCCCTTTGATATCTCGAATAGGGTCCATTTTATGTGTCAAGTGTCCCATCACAAGGGTCTCTATCCTTCTAGATCTTCCAGGTGGCCTTCAAGCTTCAATTTCTTTAGAGGGTTATTGGTCCTTTTATTTCCTTCAGACAAAATGTCTGAAGGAATTCCTTCAGACAATTTGTCTGAAGGAAGTCACCTCCCTTTGATTTTATGTCTTTGCTTTTGAGGAGGCCCTATCCTTTGACACGTGGCATCATTCACCTCTTTGAACAAGTGTCATGTGTCACCTTCTTAGGAATAGGTGAGGAAATGTGGCATCTTCCACTACATCATGTTGAAACCCTTCGCCATTGACACCTAGTGCTTTTCACTCTCAGGATTTTGTAGCATCATAGAAACGCTTGGGGCTCACTCAAGCTCTCATAGATGATGACACTTGTCAGCCTCTGCTGATCTATGCAAAGACACGTGGTGCAGTCTGAACACATCTATTAGTCATGTAGATGCAGACACATGGTGTGTTTTGCTTCAGTTAGTTGCTCATCCCTGGGACAACCATGGTCTTTACTCAAAACAATGAAGCTAAGGGAAGAGAGACTGCGGCTATTGACACTTGTCAATTTATATCAAGCTTTAGAGGGGACATGTGACACATTTTTCTACTCTTAGATGAATACACTGGGGCCTTCCACAATCACCACTTGTTGCCCTCCACAGAACTTAGGAAGAAGCTTTATCGAAAGGGACCCTTGTAGCTTATAAGAAACTCTAAGAAGCGAACGTTGATACTTGTCACATTTTGCTGAGCCACAAAGGGACACGTGGCATGGTCCACATATTTATAGCACTTATGAGAATGCTAACATGTGGCAGCTTTCAATGATTTTTCAAAAGGGACACATGGCACCTTTCACCACTTCTTTATTTTACACACATTTCTCTTCACAACTGAGGCAGTCTTTGAACCTTTAAACCTGATATTGAACCGATGAACCTTGGACCTGTTGAACCTTGATGCTAATATTGAACCTTGAACCCGTTGAACCTTTTTTTGGTTGAACCAAAGTATTGAACCTGTCCTGAAAGTGTCCAAGTGCGAGAAACTAGTCCCTTCTGATTGAACTCACCTGTAGAAGCCTTTGAACCTGTTGAACCTGTTAGTCCCTTTACCCAAAAGTTTTGAGAAAATGACGAAATTCAATGTTTCAGAACAAATTTTTGGAAAGGGAAAAAATAATTTTGGCCATGTAGGACCAAAATAGTCCTATGTCGTCTGAAAAATGAGGAATCACTTTTTAGGGACAACAACTGGCTCCTGTTGGGGGACTTCCTTAAGATGACAACTTGGAATAGCTGAAGGGAGTAGAAACTAGAATCTCCAGTGCCTTAAAGAATGCCATTGGGCTATGGAGTCATGCTACCTAAAAATAAAAGCTCCAAAAATGAAAACAAAATGAATAAAATAGAACAATAGACTATACAAAAATACATATGTACAGGGGAACCCATCCGATACTTCAAGAGTTGAAGTGCTTAAAATGTTGCCCATTATGAGGCAGAGAAAAGAGAGTACCATCTTGATATTTCAACAGAAAACTATTTTTACCGTTGAACTGATGAATAGTAAAGGGGCCTCTCCTCAAGGAATCAATCTTTTTGTGCATCCCCTTTGGTTCTCTCCTCTTGTCCCATAACAAGACTTGATCTCCAATCTAGAAATCACGATTCTTTGCTTTCTGGTCGAAGAGCTTCTTCACCAGAATTTGATGGGTGGAAATCTTATCCACCACTACAGTTCTCTACTCATTTAGCTTAGCAAGGCACATGATCCTCTTCTTAAGTGAGCTCTCATACATTTGGTCCTCAATCACCTTAGCCAATTTCAATGCTGGAAATTCCAAGGTGATTGGTATCTCAACATTTACACCATAAAGAAGTTGGAAGGGAGACATACCAATTACTCTCTTTGGAGTAATTCTATCCACCCATAGAGCATCAACCAATGCCTTATGCCAAGTCCTTTGGTTGTCATCCACTAGCTTCTTGATGATAGTCACCAGGTTTTTATTGCTTGACTTAGCATGTCTATTTCCTTGTGGGAAGTAATCAGAAGAATGGGAGAGTGTAATTCCATAGTGGAAGCAGAATTGAGTGATCTCCTGGGAAGTGAAGCAGGCAGCATTATCGTTGACAATTTTGATTGGGACCCCAAACTTGGACATGATGTTTTCTTTGAGGAAATTACATACTACTTCTAAAGTAGAATGTTTAGTTGGAACTGCTTCCACCCACTTGGTGAAGTAGTCTGTTGCTGTAAGGACATAATCATGTCTAGCACTTGACAATGGGTTCATAACACCAATAAAGTCAATTCTCCATTACTGGAAAGGCTCTTCTATGACCACTGGTTCGAGAGGTAGAGTAGATAGCTTGGGCTTTCCAACAAACTGTTGGCATAATTCGCATCCCCTGACCCACTTATATGCATCTCAAAAGAGAGTTGGCCAATAGTACTTGGCTCGCAGGATCTTATGGGCAATCATCAGGGCAGAAAAATGTCCCCCATAGGCTGAATTGTGGAAGGACTTTAGAAGTCAGCTTTGTTTCTGCTTGTCCACACAGTGAAGGAATGTTCCATCAAGGTGCCTCTTATACAGGCCATTGTCCTAGAGGACAAAATTAGCAGCTTTCAGCTTGATGGTTCTCCTTTCTTTATAAGACAAGTTTGTAGGACATTCACCATAAGTAAGGAAATGAGCAATACCTGAATACCACTCATTTTTGGTGGAGACAAAGAGGACTGTAGGTGAGTCATCCACTTCTAGCTCTTCATGCTTTGTCTCTCCTCGCTTGTTATCAACAATCAGTTGGCATAGCCCCTTCCCACACACCAGCTTCATTAGCTTGATGATTAGATCAAACTCCTAGATTTTTGCAACCTAGTTTCCTCTTTTCATTCCAAACTCTTGATGAGTCAGTATAAATTTCACTATTGTGTTAGGGACTAAGGCAGCCACTCGAAAATTGAGGATGTAGAAACAAAAGTGTTTCACAGCCTTCACCACTGCGTAAGCATGCTTCTCCATATTTGAGTACTTCAACTCATGAGCTTTGAGAGATAGCTCATGAAGGAAATGGGAGATTCCATACCTTCTTTATTTTGTTGAACTAGAATTGTTGAAAGCGTATGTTCTGAAGCATAGCTGTAAATAGTGAACTCTTTGTTATAGTCTGGGCAGGCCAGAATTGGAGCATGGGCAATGGTAGCCTTGACACCCTCAAAGGCCGACTTGCCTTCTTTAGTCTAGCTGAAGGTGGCTTTTCCTTTCATCATGTTTACAATGTGCCTAGTCTTCTCAAAAAACTCAGGGATGAACCTCTGTAAGAAATTCACCTTCCCAAAGAAAGAGTGAACAATAATCTTGCTTGTGGGCAAGGAAAGTTCTTCAATGGATTTGACTCTGTCTGAGTCAATCTTTATGCCTCTTTTGGACATAATGTGCTTGAGAAGTTTCTCCTCTGTTACTCTGAAAATTAACTTCTTGGGGTTCAAGAAAATGCCATTCTAGCGGCAACGTTCCAACACTTGATGCAAATGGCTCACATGATCTGGGCAATGCTTAGAGAAGACAGTCAAGTCATCAAGATAAACTATGATGAACTTACCCATCTCATCCTTAAAGGCAAGGTCCATTGCTCTTTGGAAGGTGGCACCAACATTTATCAAGCCAAAAGGCATCCTTTTATACGCAAATGTGCCCCAAGGTGTGGTGAAAGCAGTTTTATGCTGGTCTGCTTCACCAACCTTGACCTGGTTATATCTTGAGAAGCCATCTAGAATTGATAACATTTTTGAGCTTGTCACTATATACAACACTTGATCCATGATTTTCAAAGGATAATTATCTTTCAAGGACGCTTGATTCAAATTTCTAAAATCCACACAAAGGCAAATTTCACCATTCTTCTTCCTTATAGGCACTATATTGGCAATCCAGGTGGAATGATGGATTGGGAAGATTATCCTGGCATTTAACATTTTTTGAATTTTTGACAAAATAGTACCTGATATTTTTGGATTGTAATGCTGGGACTTTTGCCTGTAAGGTGTTGAATTAGCCTTGAGAGGAATGTTGTGTTAGATTTCATCAGGCCAGAGTGATTTCAGGTCATCATAGGGATTATGCTAGGACATATATGTATTCATTAAGCAAAGTGGTGAACTTGAAATGCTCTTTAGGAGTACAACATTTCCCAATGTTCACCATCTTGAGGTCTTCCTTGGTTCCCAGATTTATTTGATCAAACTCCTGGGAGGAGCTTGAATTTGTTTGCTACTATTTGATGAATCTATCATGCTTATCAAATAGCTTCTCAAGGGAAACAAGGCCTCTGGGAATCTTATTCCCTTTTAGTTGCAAGAACTCCTTACCTGTGCTTGAAATTGATTCAAGAGTCAGTTCAGGTTCTTGAGGTTCACTGCCTTCAAAATGTAACCGTTCAAAGCTATCTTTTTACTCTAGGAAGGCAATGATGTGATTGCCATTATTGAATACCAGCCAATGACTGGCATTATCAGGCATGCTTGGTCTAAAGACCAACTCGATAGTGTACTTGTCTCTTTTGAAGTCTGGGTGGGGGGCCAAGAGAGTAGCTGAAATAGCCAATGCATCCACCTGGTCATTGAATTCTCTGGGAACTACAGAGATGCTGAAAGCATCAAAGTCTTCAAGTTGGTCCCAGACTAGATTGTGGTAATGACAAAATCTTTCATTCTTGGTTTGGTACAGGTTCCTTACCTGACAAACCACTAATTCAGCATCTCCTTTAGCATGAAGGAGCTTGATGCCTTTGTCCCTAACATCTCTTAATCCCAGCAACAAAGATTCATACTCAACCATGTTATTGGTGTTACTAAATTGTAACTTATAAGATGAAGGAAAAATATCTCCCTGAGGAGATATTAACACAACCCCAGCTCTTGAACTGGTGGAGGAGCAGCTACCATCAAATTCAAGAATTTGTACCTCATTTGATATTGATTTTCTTTGGGGTTTTTCTTTATTTCGAGTAGGGGATTCTTCCACACTTGTATTGGGCTTAGCCAATTCTTCTACTATTTCACCTGACTACATTTCAAGGTCATCTCTTACAAGAGTTTCATTAGATGCCTAAATGTCTGAAGAAAGTCACCTCCCTTTGATTTTATGTCTTTGCTTTTGAGGAGGCCCCATCCTTTGACACATGGCATCATCCACCTCTTTGAACAAGTGTCACATGTCGCCTTCTATAGGAATAGGTGAGGACACATGGCATCTTCCACTGCATCATGTTGAAACCCTCCACCGTCGATACTTGGTGCTTTCTGCTATCAGGCTTTTGTAGCATCATATAAATGCTTGGGGCTCACTCGGGCTCTCATGGATGATGACACTTGTTGACCTCCACCAATCTATGCAAGGACATGTGGCACAGTCTGAACAAATCTATTAGTCGTGTGGATGTAGACATGTGGTGCGTTCCACTTTAGTTAGTCACTTGTCCTTGGGACCACCATGGTCTTTGCTTGAAACAACGAAGCTAAGGGAAGAGAGACTGTAGATATTGACACTTGTCAATTTCCACCAAGCTTTGGAGAGGACATGTGGCACATTCTACTACTCTTAGATGAATACACTAGGGCCTTTCATGGTCACCACTTGTCACCCTTTGTGGAACTTAAGAAGAAGCTTTACCAGAAGGGACCCTTGCAGCTTATAATAAACTCTGAGAAGCGAACATCGAAGCGAACATCGACACTTGTCACATTCCACTGAGCCACAAAGGGACACATGGCATGGTCCACATATTTTTAGCACTTGTGTAAATGCCAACATGTGGAGGCTTCTGATGATTTTTCAAAAGGGACACATGGCACCTTTTACCACTTCTTTCTTTTGTGTGCATTTCTCTTCACAACTGAGGCAGTATTTGAACCTTTGAACTCAATATTGAATTGATGAACCTTGGACCCATTGAACCTTGACACCGATATTAAACCTTGAACCCGTTGAACCTTTTTTCAATTAAACCAAAGTGTTGAACCTGTCCCAAAAGTGTCCAGGTGTGATAAACTAGTCCCTTTTGATTAAACTCGCCCATAGAAGCCTTTGAACTTGTTGAACCTGTTAGTCCCTTTACCCAAAAGTTTTGAGAAAATGATGAAATCGAATGTTTCAAAACAAATTTTTGGAAAGGGAAAAAACAATTTTGGCCATGCAGGACCAAAATAGTCCTATGTTGTGTGAAAAATGAGGAATCACTTTTCAAGGACAACAAAACGCACATGGGCCACTTGCAAAAGGAGCGCCAAAGTATTTTTCAGAAAGCACCAAGTTCTCTTCTCTTTTCTATATATTGTAAACTTCTCATTTTTGAGAAGGATCCATCTCTTAGCCCATAAGGCAAAGCTCTGCCCAAAAATCTCTCAGGCTTGTAAGGTAGGACTCTACCAGATTTTACCTTGAATCAAGACATAACATTTTTAACTCCATTTGGACTTGCACTCATGCATATGTCTATGTTTTATTTTGTGTTAAGTCATTTTATTTTATGCTTTTCATAGAATTATTCCAGCATGTCTGGTGCATTATGAAGTTTCTTCTTCTACAGGTCTAACAGAAGTGTCTAACAGTAGAAATATAGGCACATGTCAATAGGCTGCCAAAGTGTGTCTCAAAACACATTTGATAGTTCTTCCTCCCTGTATCTCTATAGACCCCTAACTCACTGATACAAAAGAGTTTCCCACATCAGATGAAGTGTATGGGGGCTTCCTCTTGGTGAAAAGTGTATGTTCAGGCTAGGTGGATCAACTTTTTTGGTGTATCACCTTTTTAGTTTAGGTTTAGGTTTTGTTTTCAGTATCCTTCACCCTTTTCATCCCCCTCCCTTTTTATTTCATTTTTTAGCAGTAGGGAATCCAGGGCCTAAAAGATACATCAAAGGGAGCTATCCCTTATCTAGAGACTCTCCCCCCAACTTTGTTGGTCCCATAGGCGAGGGGGGAGTTTCCATTATTGCGTGTGGAAGGCAGGAGCTCAGCCTCCTGCCCAAGGTGCAATCCACTACGTCAACAATTTTTTGCACACCTGATGGGACCAACTAGGACAAGTTGTGTCCAAAGAGTTGAAGAATTTTTGGTGTGTTCTTCAACCAACCAGC
Source organism: Torreya grandis (assembly GCA_037957365.1). Classification (NCBI taxonomy): domain Eukaryota; kingdom Viridiplantae; phylum Streptophyta; class Pinopsida; order Cupressales; family Taxaceae; genus Torreya; species Torreya grandis. The sequence goes on from JARHVA010004593.1 coordinate 99,941, forward strand.
TTTTGGAGGCTTTTCATCAACACCAATGGTGACTCTGAGTTGAATCAGCTAGTTAAGCAGTCTAGGTGCCATCAAGAAATCTTATTTTTTGTATGTATAATCCCATTTGTAAGAATCATGGACTTTGTGTTCCTTCATATTACCATGATCAAGCTCAAAAAATTCATGTAATCCCCTTGAGAAACTCTCCTAGTTGCCCTTCAATGATAAGGGAAGTAGCGTTGGAGTTTGAGAAGCAGGTAATGGAGATCGACAGATTGGATGAGCAGCATAGAAATCAGCAAGAGCTAATGTACAAAGAGGAGTGTTTGTTCAGGGAAGCTCAAGCCTTGCAATCCATAGAGGAGGAGGTAGGAAAATAGAAGAGTCCATTCATTCAAGGCAATCAGCCTTGTGTGCCCCTCTTATTCTAAAGAAAGCTCCCTCTTGTACACCAAATCCAGCTCCCTCTTGTACACCAAATCCTTTCTATCAGATAGTGCTTGCTCATTCTAGCTCATCTGATGCATCAATCAATCCTGCTCTTAACCCCGTGTGCCTAGCCTTCAAACATCAAAGGGAATTAGAGCAACCTCCCATGGAGATGAACCTTCTAAATTCCTTAGATTGTGAATCTTTCTTTGGAGGGAACATCATGAACCAATGCATCTCTCTTGAAGCAGCTCTTCCTATACATCAACAGACCCTCCCTAACCTTCCCCAACTTTCTCAGGTCTCTCAGTATGATCTCTAGATCCCAAGATAGAAGAAGGAACATCATGAACCAGCGCAAGACTATAAAGAGGATAAAGTTTCTTCCTGTTCACAGGAGCAAAATTCCAATCCCAAGGTCATGAGTTGGAAGTAAATAGTGGAATCTTGGGGCAGGAAGGAGGAGGAGAAAGGTTTTGCTCAAAACCTTGAAGAAGATGAAGCTAATCCTACTCATCATGACAATGCTGGTAACCTCCAAGAAAGTCTCTTCCAAGAAGATCTAGCTAGGAGAATTGTAGAGTTGGAATCCAAAGCAAGATTCCTTAGCCAACGTGTGATGGACTTGTCTGAACACACCCCATCTACACACCTCCAAGAGAGCTATCAGGCCATACCTGATATAGGTGAAGTGCTGGTCAAATGGAAAGAGGAGAATCATTTGATTTTAGTTCAAGGATTGCCTCTTCTTTCACATGGTTTTAATCATCAGCCTTCCACTTCATCCCTTCTCAAGGAGGAACCTATTTTGCAGGAGGTGAGTGAGGAAGAGAAGATCCAATTTGTAGCTCTTCAGGAGGCTATCATGAGCGATAATGAAGAAGAAATCATCATCGATGCTCCTTTTGAAGACCTCATCAGCAATGGAGAAGATGCAGGGCATGCATACATGCAAATTTTCTAGCAATATGAGGAGGAATGTAAGCATGGTGAGCTCTATCCCCCTTTGTTTGATGAACTTCCTTGTTGCTTCGATGAGGAAGATGACTATGTTGAGGAGCATGAATTAGAGGAGAATCAGGAGGAAAGCCTTGAATAAGAGAGATTCAAACAAAAGGGTGATGCTATGTGGGATGAGAAATCAATTTATGATTCCATTTTAGACATCACAATAGTCACCCTTCTTCAAGAAGGCCATGAGGGAGCAGAGGATGAGTTTGATAGGATTTTCAATGAAGCAGAAGGGAATGAGTCAAACCTTGATGCATTACAAAGGGACCATGCACAATAAAGGGCTTATGGTGATGAGCCAACAACCACAAAGTTCTTGGTGAGATGCATCAACATGAAGAGCCAATATTCAACAAGCTTCCAAGAACAAAAAGAGTACGTATATGTTGGAAGCATGTTTGAATCTGATCCACTCAGATGCAAGCCAATCAAGGTGACAGGCAAGAGGAATAGGTCACCAAATCTCCATTTCATTCAGCCATTTGTTTGGCACCATAAGTTTATTAACTAGGGAGGGGACTTAAAAAGTTTTCCCTTTGATCTAAGAGTGAAGCAGATATACCTAGTTAGTTGTATATAGTAGTTTTCTTTCCCTATTTTCCCTAAGTGCAGTTTGCACAAGTAGTATTTTTAGCCTTGTGTGTGTTTTCCTTTGTGTGTGGGGTAAAAGGCTCATGATTGATTTTGGGATCTCTCAAGGCTGTTGTTAACCTTTCTTCAAATCTACGTTTCTGACTCCATGCCCAATGGACTTTAAGGCAACTGGCCTCTAAGCATAGCAGGCATGCTTCCCCTGGGAGTCGCCAATTTGTTGACCATTTTTGGTCCAATAGGCCAAAAATTGGTCCCCTTCTTGCCCTGCTATCCTGAGCTAGTACATTTTTCATTTTGCATAAGTCTAGAAATTTCTACGGACTCTGCAGGTCCATTTCTACAGACTTTGCAGGTCCATTTCTACAGACTCTACAGGTTTTCTATGGACTCTGTAGGTCCATTTCTACGAACTCTGTAGGTATGGATTTTTATGGACTCAGCAGGTAGAAAACTATGGACTCCACAAGAAGAGGCAGTTTCCCACTTAGGTGAAAAATGGACATTTTCAAGTGCCCTTGCGGAGGGCAGTTCAGGACTCAAGAGCCCTTGCAGAGGGCAGGGAACACTTTCAAAAGAGGCCACAAAGAAAAGCTGCAAAGGTAAGTTTCCTTTAGAAGTTTGTTTAAAGTAAAGGAAGTACCCTTCAGAAGGGTCATTTCCAATTTTTTTGAAGGGCACTTTCCAAAGGCAGTCGAAGAAGCAAAGGAAGAAATCCTTCAGACTTTTTGTCTGAAGGAATTCCTTTGGACAAAAAGTCTGAAGGAATTTCTTAAGACAAAAAGTCTGAAGGAATTCAGAAGGGAAGACAAGTAAAAAGACTAAGGCTAAGGTGAAGAATAATTTCTTCAGACTTTTGTTCGAAGGAATTCCTTTGGACAAAATGTCTGATGAAATTTAAGAAAGCCACGAGCCAAAAAGCTCGGGGAGAAAATCCGAAGAAGCAAACAAGGCAATTCTTGTGGACTTTTTGTCCGCGAGAAAATGTCTGCAAAAAAAAGTTTGCGGGAAAAGGTTCTAAAGAAAATAGGCCATCGAAGAACCCCGAAGGGCAAGTGCCCTTGCGAGGGACTCTCGACCGAAATGAAGGGCACTTCTCCATAAGCCGAAGGGTCACCTTCCCTTCGGGAAGGTTCAAAGTAAGAAATCTGAAGGAAAGGAAACAACAAGAAGTAGAAAGAAAGAGAAATCCTGAAGAAAGTCCAAGGGGTGATGGGCCCGAAAATGTCAAAATCAAGCATGGAGAACTAGCCGTTAGAAGTTCAAACGTAGTGACGGGTGCATAGATGTCAAATTTAAGGCTCATGAAATAGCTATTGATTTTGAAAAGCCCAAAGAGGAGCCCAAGGAATGCAACGACCCACCAAAAGATAGCCCCAAGGGCTGAAGGAGCCAAAAAGAGACAAAACCAAGAAGAAGACAAAGTGCAAAAATGGACAAATAGTCCAGGTGGCAAAAGGGAGGCAAGTTATTACCAGGTGGTCATCAAATGGTGCAAATAGTAAGTGACATGGCCTACTTTATCCATTTTTCATTTATAAGTAGACAAACCACATAAAAATCTAGAAGGAATAGCCTTATTTGTAGAAAAAGAGGCATGACCCATGCTTTCACATTAATTTTGGAATGCCAAAGTTAAAGCAGGAGCTGACAATCAAACAACTTTCTCTTCCTAAGGCTCGAAACGCACATGGGCCACTTGAAAAAGAAGCACCAAAGTCTTTTTTAAAAAGTGCCAAGTTCTCTTCTCTTTTCTATATATTGTAAACTTCTCATTTCTAAGAAGGATCCATGTCTTAGCTCGTAAGGCAAAGCTCTGCCCAAAAATCTCTTGGGCTTGTAAGGCAGGACTCTGCCAGATTTTACCTTGAATAAAGACTTAACATTTTTACCTCCATCTGGACTTGCACTCACGCATATGTCTATGTTTTCTTTTGTGTTAAGTCATTTTATTTTATGCTTTTCACAGAATGATTCCAACATGTCTGGTGCATTGTGAATTTTCTCCTTCTATAGGTCTGCTAGAAGTGTCTAACAATAGAAATATAGGTGCATGTGAATAGGCTGCCAAAGTGTGTCTCAAAACACCTTTGATAGTTCTTCCTCCTTGTATCTCTATGAACCCCTACCTCACTGATACAGAAGAGTTTCCCACATCAGATGAAGTGTATGGGAGCTTCCTCTTGGTGAAAAGTGTATGTTCAGGCTAGGTGGATTGACTTTTTTGGTGTATCACCTTTTTAGTTTAGGTTTAGGTTATATTTTCAGCATCCTTCTCCCTTTTCATCCCCCTCCCTTTTTATTTTATTTGTTAGTAGTAGGGAATCTAGGGCCTAAAAGATACATTAGAGGGATCTAGCCCTTATCTAGAGACTCCCCCCCAGCTTCGCCAGTCCCACAGGCGAGGGGGGAGTTTCCATTGTTGCGTGTGGAAGGCATGAGCTCTACCTCCTGCCCAAGGTGCAATCTACTGTGTCAACATATGGTTCATAAATAAGTTAAGATTCATTTTTTTGATAATAAGGATCATGGGAAACTTGATAAGACTCATCATGGCTTTGATAAAATTCTTGGTAAGGTTGATTGTGCTCATAAAAAGGCTCATATGGATCATGACAATGTTGATAAGGAGGTATTGCATAGGGATTTCCTTCATACATAACCTTGAAAATAACACAAATATATTGCACATGAAATTAGACTTACTTGGAAACTACCTGGATTGTTAGAAGCAATTACTTGAGCTTGAAATGACTAAATTCTTAATGAAGAACACTACTACAATTGTAATTCCACCAAGACTAGCTCCAATGGGTCCCACCAGGCATGCTAAAATTGTTGGTGTTCTAGATTTGTACCCTAGCTGAGTAAGGGTTTTGTTCATATCTTCCTACTCAAATCTAGTCCAATATGGGAATTCCCTAGGCTGTGGGTCACTTATCACAAGGTCAAACCTCTAGAGAAGGTCGTATTCCTTTTTGATCTATCACCTAAAAATAAATTTAGACTGAGAAAAGAGAGAGAGAAATGTGTAACAATGCATGAAAACATGTAAATGAGGTGATGTCCTAGTAATGTGATTGTTCATCCACTCTATCTGAACTTCTAATAAACACTAATGATATCAGATTGTAACTCTAAATGGTTGTTTATACATTAGTATTTCATGCAAAGGTTTATCAAATGATCAAAACCTAAGGAAGTGATGGAAAGACCTAATTCAAGGCATTAACCAGTCAATGTATCCAATTTTTAGCTTTAATCAAATGATGTTTGACACTAAACAAGACCTATAAAACAATATAACCTAGCAACTAGGTGAGATTTAGGATTTGACAAGGGAGAATTTTCTACCACATATGCAAATCAATCTAACATTGACACACTATACAAAAATAATAAAATCTAAAAAGAGTCCTTTATTTATCTCAAAAGGTTACAAAGATCAAATTTGGGCAGAGTCTAGTCATATCCAAGAGAGGGATTACCAAGCTACTTTCAAGTCTTAAAAGCCTATATTTATAGAAAAAAGGGATGAGAGAGAGAAGGAATTGAGCACATAGAAAAAATTGAATGAGATCCAAATTATCTTGATGGATTATTATTCTTGAGGATGTCGAGTCATGATATTATAAAAAAATTACAATTTCAAAGGCTTTGCAAAAGAATTTAATGCTCCATGATCCTTATGCAGTCACTGGGTCATCATCTTGGGACTCCATGCCACCTCTACTTGGTATGTCATGAGAACAAATCCTTTATGGCTTAAAATTGATAGTCTTTCTTGGTCTATTTTAAATGGTTGGATGTATCTATTAGTATCACAATAGCTAAGCATAGATCTCCTTATAGATTGAAAACCAATCATATTATTAGTTTTCCTATAGCTCAATGCCTGGTCTCATTTAAAAAAAAAATGTTGGCCTTTGATTGAAATAGGTCTAAAAGACCAATCCTATCTTCAAAGAGCTCTACTGATGATGCTTGGTCTTGAAATTTTCACCCCAGCCCAACTTGAATCATGCTCGAGCTCCATTTCCTTTGTATTAGCTTACCTAGGTCAAAAACATTGTCTCTTCAACCTCCATCAAAATTCTCCCAAGCTTGATCCTATTTATTAGTTGTCAAATGCTAACTTAGGCTATTGACTCTTTGACCCTATTCACTCCATTGATCTACCTATGCATAAATTCCTACAATCCATTGATCTTCTGCCAAGTTCCATGTGCTTTTAACACTTGTCCTCGACTCATTATCTCCTTGGATACATTTGGTCCCACTTATGCCATCTTTACCCTCACTTCATTGGATTTTTTAGGTATGAATGAATGTGAGACCTTAGATCTATCTTTAAATTGTCAACTCTATCTTTCTTGGTGCCACTTGACAATCCTGCATTGATCCTTAGGATCTTGTCAGTCAATCTTCTTTATGAGCTAAAATTGATGTCCACATGATCATCATTTGACGTCTGCATGGACATTTTTGACATTTTATAATCATAAAATTTAAGCATTGATGTATTTTTACATGAATTTAACTTCGACGTCCACGTGATCATCATTTGACATTTGCACAACCATCATTAACATCTTGTAGATCATCAATTTTAAACTCATATGACTTTTTGCCTGAGATTAAACTTGACGTTCATGCGAATGTCTTCATCTATTGGGTCAAATTTGAAGGCTTGGATCTTGAAGAAAAAAACTTATGGAAGGCACAAAACTTATAGGGAATGATCCAGGTACTAAAATCAACATGTCCATGTGACCTAAGGAATTTCAAGAATTTTTGAGTAAAGATATTAAATATATAAGTTAACTAGCTAGTTTATTTTTGAGTGAGGTCTTGATGACCGTATGGCTCCCTAGACTTGTTTTTTTGAGCTTTTGATTGATCTTTGGAAGCTTAAATATTTTCCTAAGGCATAAGCAAACTTATTCATGCCCTGAACTTCAATATTACCTATGTAAACTTATCTGGATCCTCCATTTACTCTATAGACTTGTTTCTCTAAGATTAATAGAATTACACTTTAAGCTTGCTTAAAGTGTTTCAAAAGCATTGCAAGAAATATGATCTCCCTCTTTTATCATTGGGTCCTTCTCTCAATTAGAAACATTGATCAGTCCTTGAAAGATCTATATGTAGGTCAAAAATGGCCAACAAAATCTACACATCTCACATCTCCGAGCACACAAATAGAGAGTTTTTTGGACTACCCCTAGACATAGTTATAATTGGGGTTCAGGTGGACTAATCAAATACATGATACCCTCGACCCTCCTCTCTAATCTAAATAGATGGTGCCAATGAAACTCTATATCTATATAATAGGGTCCCCCATCCCACTATGGGGGGGGGCATTAGTTGAGTGCCCCATCCTAATTATATCTAGAGATAGTATAGTAATTTAAGTGGGTGGGGATTGTATAGATATAGGGAGTTGGTCTCCCACCTTTGCTCTCCACCTATATAGGTAGTAAATAAGTGGGTGGGTGCCTATACCTATATATAGAGAGTAGAGGGGGAGCATACTATAGAGTAGATTACATTTATAAAAGATTCTATTCTCATTTTAAATATATCAGATATCCCCTATATATCTCTATATATAGATATTATTTGTGGAAGATTTGATCCCATCCTTGAAGGTCCATATTGAATACATGTCCAGTCTGACAAGAGTTTAGTCAAAGGCAATACTATATCTCATTTGGGAGAGGGTTCCTCCTATTGGTGCATAGGGCTCAAGTATACTTTGTAAAATATTCCTTGCCCCGTACATTCATCTATATAGTGAATATTTAATATTTTAGATTACATCTTGGATCATTCATGCTCATACCTAGGGGCCTCACTAAATAGCTTGGCCTACTCTAGACTCTAGTAGATTGACTGAGGACCCGATTCATGTTCTTATGCTAGGAGGTTCATTTAACTTGGATGTTCCAACTATATATATATATATATATATATATATATATATATATATATATATATATATATATATAACAAGAATAGTGAGAAGCTCAATTTGCCCCTTCTAAAATCCCCATCGTGCCATCCATGGACTATTCTATTCTATTCGATTGATTGGAGATCAGGGTAGTTGATTAAATGGAGATCAAGGATTAAAGCCCCATTCATATCGATGAGATGCATGCAATTAGATTCTTTTTCATTTACTAAAAGGTGAAAACCCCATTTATCCTAACATACTACTACACAAAAGCCTACTAACCCCAACCCATACTTCAAAGGAGGTTTTTAGAGTTGAGTCAAGCTTGTCTCATAACTCTTTGTAGTTAAGCCCAACTATCGACCCACCTCAATAACATGAGGGACTACTAATATATTATATATCCATAGCCATATGGAGGGCCAAATAGATATATATCTATCATATCACATATAGAATGGATGGATGGATCCTGGCTAGATGGGGATGCCCATGGTTCTACATTTATCTAGAATGTCTGAGGAATGATACTTCCATCTATGGATATAGATCTATCTGGGATCCTCAATTCCTCTCCTCATCTATATATTGAGGTTAGTTGTTCCCTACCTATATATTCAATCCCCAACCACACCTATCTATATAACTTCCACAATAGAGAATAGATAGCTACTGATCATTATCATTGATATGCTAAAACCCCTATCTATAATCTCTGATAGCTATTATATTAATGTATGATTTTCTTGGGAGATCAAGACATATAATCCATATAGTTAGGGTGCCCCATAGTTTATGGAGGTTTTTGAGTAGAGTGTATATCGATTGATCGGCCCCTAAATATCTAAGGAGGGGTTATCCATCTCCATCGAGTAGAGAGTTCTCCATTAGTTAGAGGGAGAGCTATCCATCAATCAAGTGAAGAGATTTCATTGGCTATAGTTTCTAGTTTCCCTATATATAGATATGGGGCACTCAAATGAGGTCATTTATGATGTGGTTGACACCTTATCCATAGAGACCTACCCCTCTATCTATATTTTATCTAGATATTGCACTTGACTACCCCTATCTATCTATTCTCCCCATATAGATATAGGGGCCTTGACATTTTGAGCATAATAGAGAGTCATATTGGTTCCTTTCCCTTAATTTCCCATAGATATAGATATAGATAGGGAAATCAAGTCCAAGCCTCACCCTCCTTGAATATCAATATCTATCTCTAGGGTAGGTTAATCCCATCTAACCTTTATCTCTATCTAGCCCCCACCCCCTATATAATATAAATATAGACTATGGGGATTGGATCTATATATAGGATGCCTCCCCCAGTTATATAGAGTATATTAGAGTAGAGTAGAGTAGGCTATTGGTTTCCTCCCCTAACTAGCTAACTAGCCTAGTTATGGGCCCATACATTTATGTAAATGGGGGGTGCGGGGAGCCTTATTGATTGATGCACCTACCAACCCCATACCATAGATAGGGTTGGATCTTGATTCGACCTATATATCTGTCCAATCCCCACCCACTTCAATGACTATAGATATATGGTCAAAAGATTATTCCATCCCTAGATGATAACTCATATCACATAGATAATCTCTTATATTAAGAGCTACTCCTCAGTTAATACTCCCCCTTTTAGGAGCTTCTTGATCTGAGTTGAGGAATTGAAGGCCCTAGATATAGAGGACAATTGACTTGATGTTAGTATAACACCACCTATTTATTTTTAGTCTTATCAATTTCAAGCATCCATTACACATTCTAAATAGCCAGAGGTGGGGAGACAAGATGATAGTAGCAATATAATATCATACCCTATATAGAATAAGCCATCTGGTATCATATTTAGGAGTGGATAATTAAGCATGAGGGTAGGGACCCCAACTCTAATCCACTATATGCGAGTAGGGGGTGAGCTCTAACCCAATATTGTAACCCATTCCCCATATGGGGCACTCAAACACCTTATCCTTATATGTCCTAACTGAAGGTTGAGGGTACCCTAGATAGTGATGGGGATGGGACACTCCCTCAATGCAGGATATCTATACCTATCCACTACCCACCCCTATCTATATAGATCTAATTTCTATCTTGGAGGCCTATCTATATATATCTATATGAGGAGGCATATCTATATATGGGGTGTTAGATCAACTTCTTTGACTATATATAGAGAGTTGGTTGATGCCTATATGTATATATGAGGTTGGGATCCCTATATAGGGTGCTCTCTCCTGATGACCTACCCTACTTTATTCTAGCTGGGGGAGAGCCCCCAACCAACTCTATATGATTGGCCTAATGACTTACTATTACTATTCCACTCACCATATATATATATATATATATATATATATATATATATATATATATGTGAGAGAGAGAGACCCCCCCATCCCCCTTATATAAATTAGATCTACTAGATATTTGGCCATTTGTATAGGGCTCGACCCATAGAGCATAACTCTAGATAGTCGATGGTTGATAGTTGAATATATATAGAAGGGCCCCTATCCATATATATACCCTTATCTATAGTTTATATAGGGCGGGGGGAGGCTATGGCTATACCCCCCACCCCATATATAAATGAGAAAAGGGAGTTGGGGTTGGTGGGCTCCTAAAGCAAAGTCCATAATAACATTGCATTGGTTGAGCCCACTAGCTATATAGTGGATTCCATTGGGTTTCTCATCTCATATATATATATATATATCCTTTCCCCACCACATATATAATATTGAAGCTTGACCCAGCTATATATAGCTTAGCTATAGCCTCCCAAGATTCCCCTCATTCTTGAGAAAAGAAGAGATGGGAATATGATATAATAGTCTGAGTGGTCCCCCTCTCTCATTTACATTTAAATATGTATATAGGGTGGTGGGTCCTCATAGACATAGTTAATATATACCATTCAAAAAAAATAGAGACAAGAGATAGGGGCCATCCTTCCCCATATATATATATATATATATATATATACATCTAGTGTAATAGTACCCCAACCATAGCTATATAGTGGAATTACCTTAAGCTATATAGTGGAGTCCATTGGGAGAGTGCCTAACCCCCATAGCAGATAGTCTCCCCCTAGTAGATTGATTGGATTGATATATTCTACTCACTCACCTATTGGCCCTCCCCTCCCCTCCCTTCCCCTTTATATAGATATGGATATGGATATAGATATAACTAGAGGGTGCCAACTAGAGATAACCCTATCATTCACACCCTAAATAGCCCTATATCTCTCTAACCCCTATATAGAGAACTAAATTCTATATCTCTAGGAAAAAAAACTAAATTATATCTCTCTGCCCACTTATATAGATCTACTATATATATAGGGGAGTGTCAAATCTATATATAGGGATATAACTACCCTCGATTTATGTAAGAACCTAGTTATAGATATAGAAATTGAGTGGTTTAATTTAATCACTCCTCTTATATCTCTATATCTATAATGGAGGCCATTGGGGGAGTGCCCTCCCTTTATATATAGGGGCCCTATATACTAGATAGAGTTGGGTGGGCTGGGGGTCCTCATCCCGTAAATAGAGTTGGGTGGGTTGGGGGTCCCTATCCCCTAAATAGAGTTGGGTGGGATGGGGCCACTAGCCTATCTATCTAGGGGCACATCTAATCTAGGTAAATTACCTTGATCTCCCCTCTATAAAAATCATATTTCCCCCATTCTCTATAGATAGGGGTCAGGGGAGGGTGACTCTCTATAGTCAGGGTGAATGATAGTTAATATATGGGTACCCAAATATAGATAGGCCCCACCTACAACTTATAAATCATCCTTCTGTCTGATTGATGTTAGTTGAGAGCAAATCATAAATGCATGTATGCCCCATATAGAGATAAGACCCTCTCCCTCCTTCCCCTAGTGGCTTTTTGTATTGATCACCCTTCTATATATATATATATATATATATATATATATATATATATATATATATATATATATATATATAGGGTATATATTATAAATGGGGCATTAGAATGGTATCTATTAATTTAGAGTTAGTTTAGTTTATATAGAGGGGGGAGGGCCCCTCAACTAACTCTATTTAAATCCATCCCATCCCATCCCATCCCATCTATATAGAGAGGGGAGAGGGGTACCAAAGAGAGTTTTTTTGGCAACCCCCAACCATATATATATATATATATATATTCACTTCACTCAACTTAGGTTTATATGTTTGGGAGTTGGGGTTGCCAAAAAAATGATAGATAGTTGGGGGTGGCTTCCCCCCAAGATAGAGTAGATCTATATAGGGGGGCCCAAGCCCTATATATCTATCTACCCCCCTAACCCAATAGATAGGGTTTTTTTGGCCTCCCCCCCTCTCTCTATTTATGGGGAGTTAGATAGAGTTAGTTGAGGGCCCCCCTCTCTATATATATAGAGTTTATTTAGCCCTCCCCTTCCCTATAGATCTTATCTTATCCCATATATAGACGGAGTAGCGAATATTATCTTATATTGAGCATATCCCCCTTATCTATAGGTTTGGGTCTATTAAGACATATATATTATATAGATGGAGTAGCAAATCCACTTTGGGTGAGGGGCATACATTAGGCTATATAGCTATGCCTGACTAGACTATAAAGTATGGAACTATGGTGAGGGACCTTAAGGCGGCCTATTCATTGATTTATATCAAAATATATAGGGGGTAATCTGCTGATCTCTCTATCTATCCATCCACTATATATATCTGATAATATATCTATCTATCTATCCATTCACTGATCTATATCTCTATTCGTTGATCCACTCTATAGATCTCTCTTTCTCTTTAAATAGAATATACCCACCTAACTATATCCACCCACATAGATATAGTTGGGCCCAATTCTAGAGTTCTCTCTATTCTTGGATGGATGCATCATATTATGTATGTCATATATATAGAACTAGGGCTTCATGTCATTCCATTCATGCAACCCAACCCCCTAGATATAGTGGGTGACCCCCCAGATATAGATAGATGTGCCATATCTTATCTCCCATATATATATAAAGGGGGATTGATTTACATTCATGCGATCATAGTTTTTTACAATCAACATCAATGGGAGTGGGATATGGGTCCTATCTATATATCTAGCTCCCTCCTAATAACTGGTGAGAGAGATAAAAGAGAGAAGAACATCTACCCTCTCTATATATGGGGAGTGACTTCAACCTCGATGACCTACTCTATCTATATATCTAAAAACTCTACATATATATAGAGACCCCCCTATAGATATATATTCCCCCTTCTCTCTATATATGTTGACCTAACCACTATCTTAGATAGATGCCCCCAACCCCATCTATAGATTAGATTAGATCATATCTACTAGAGGAAGAGGGTGAGGGTGAAGGCTTGATTGGTTTCCATCTATATATAGGGCTTGTCATATAAATATAGGGGCCTGGCCCGTATCGATGTATAACCATAGAGGCTTTTGGTCCCCATCCATATAGAGTAGAGGGCTCAACTAGTCCCCATCCCCCATATATATAGGATAGGGCCTTTAAACCTAATTGATACTTATTCTCCATATAGATAGAGGTCCCTTAATGTCCAAGCTTCCATATCCATCCAATGAGTTCTATATATAGGGATAGGGTAATCTGATATAGTAGGATATGAACTTATACATATCTCACTTCACTCGATCGATGACTAGACTGCACCCTATATATCTAATCCATATGCCCCTATAGGGGACTCAAGATTGGAGATGGGGGTTACACCCTCTATAGATATATATTGAGACTAGATATTCACTCTTCATATCAAGTAGGAACTCTTTAGTTTAAACTCTTCATATCAAGTGAATACTTGTATAAAATACAATATATAGATGAAGGTCCCATCTATATATATAGGGATCAACTCTATACTATGCCTCGTCCCTCTTTATATAGATAGGAGACTCTATCTCTATGAGCTATAACAGAGTCTTGATGCCCCTCATTTAGTTTAGTTTAGTCTAGTAATTCTATAGTCTAATTGGGAGGCCCCTCATTTGTTTAGTCACCCCTATCTATATGGTGAAACCCATAGATAGATAGATAGATGGGGCCAAAAAAAAATGTCTATTCCCCTATATATATATCTTTTTAGTTAGGCATAGCTCTATAATATAGTCTATTAGTTACTCTAGAGTCTAGTTAAGCATAGGTTTATAGTTGTTGATAAACTTATGCCCCTCACCATAGATAGGGGCATCTATATAGTGATGATGATGAAAGGGCATCTTGATCTCTATCAAGTGGGATATACTCACTCCTCTATAGTGGGTTGGGTTGGGTTGGGTTAGGTAGATAGGACCCCTTCATATCATGTCTATAATATATGGACCATCAACCCCTATATATATATATATATATATATATGGATATAGATGGACCATCAACTCATTTATAGATTGGTTTATGTTGATGGACAACCCCTTTGCTTATATCTACCTACCTACCTACCTACCTACATATCTATCTATCTATCTATCTATCTATTTATCTATCTATATGGGGCTAAGGATCCCCCACCCTTATATATCTTATCTTATCTATTTAGGGGCCACACTCATTTGATACTAACTATCCATACTAAACCAACTAGCTTGATTATGGCTATATATCGAATCAACTTCATTTAATTCACAGACCATCTCCACACATCATATCAAATTCATTCCCTAGACTATCTAAAATCTATAGATATCCTATATATCTTCTCCACTTAATAGATTCATTCATCCCCATCCCTTACATTCCCTAATTCTAGAGATTCCTAGTTAGTGATATACCTAGGTGTAATATAGATCTATATAGTCTAGTCGGCCCCTTGTATAGAGATAGAGATAGAGTCTATATTCTCTATGGGGCATTGGCATTGAGTTTAGATATTATATATAGGGTGGGGGAAAAATCTATATTAGAGTTTATATAGAGGGGGAGGGGAGTTCGCTATACTCACCCCATATATATCCATATAAAGTTTAATAGGGATTGAGTATAGATAGGGGCCCTACCCCTCCCCATATAGCCCTATATATCTCTATCACAACTCCCCCTATATAGATCTAATTTACTATAGATACATGGGAGTGTTGACTATATATATATCCATAGCCACCCTCTCGAGCCAGAGACATAAAATATATATGGTTTGGTATGGTATGGATAGGATAGGGATATCAATGGAGTGCCCCATATTTAGATAGGGTCCAACCTATATAATTAGTGCCTATATCTATATATGTCTATTTATAACTAAACTCTATATATAGAGCCACCCTTACTTTATCTTTATGAGTAGAGGCCCACTTAACATCTCCATCTATATAGAGGGGGGATGATTGAACTCTCTATTGTCATACTCCTCTCTAGGCAGAGGGCATAAATGGGGCTCAAGTCAAGGCCATACCTATATATTTTGATCCATATGGAGGGGGAGGGGGCTAAGGAGAGTCTCTATCAGTTGGGTTGAGCACACAAATAAATGAAAATGTCCCTACTACCTATATAGATATAGGGGCACGATATAGATATATATAGACGTCTTGACCCTACCCACCCTTTCATCGATCAAGGGCCTATATATGGCTCCCATTCTATCTATATGGCTCCTCTTCTAGCTATATAGAGTAGCCTATATATCTATCTAGGGCTGTTGACCCTATCTATATATAGTCAATCTGATATGTAAGAAGTATGTAGTTGATGCTATAACATCTACTAAGGTATCTTAATTATGAAGTTGATGTAGACTGAAGTGGATCTAATAGAAGTGTATAGCTAATGTTGTGATATCCACTAATATATTCTAATTCTAAAGCTGATATTAACTCAAGGGGATCTAAATCTAATGTTGAGACTGATGTTGATTCTACTTCTGATGCTAAAACTGACACTATTTCCAAAATGGAACCCAGTTTTGATGTTGGCTCTAAGATATAACCTTATTTTGATTTAGATGTTGATGCTAATAATAATGTTAGCTCCAAAGGGGAACCTATTTGTAATGTAAATATGTCTATAAAAATGGCCTATTAGATTACGTTGTCCACAAGTACCTTGTTTACCTTTCACTTGGAAATAAAGGCTTTGGGATAGAGGAAATTTTTAAAATGGGGAATGTTTGGTAATAGATGAATAATGGGTTGTTACTCAGTAATAATCGACTCTTTAAAGATAGACTCATCAAATATGGGTCCTTTGTCAAATATAATTCTTTCATCAAATATAGGTGGATCAATAATGGTTTGGGTTTGGTTAGGGATGGATGATTAGACAAAAGTTCAAAGATGGGTTGATTGTCTTAACTTGGCTTTGGAAGTGGACACATCTGATTATGCTTGGGAAGGGGATCATGACATATATCAATAGAGTAGTTATCAAACTTGGACACACTTGGGTCTTTAATAGATAATGGCCTTTAGAGGGAAATGATTGGCTTTGCTATGTCTATATGACCACATTAGATATTGGACAAGTAGATAGGGAATTATCAAATAAAGTAGTTACTAAAAAGGTTATTAAAGTAATCATGAGCTGATTAACAAAGAACTAACAATCCAATAATACTTGACAAGTAATAATGTGGTTATGTTGGTGTGGGTTATAATTTTCCTCAACACATGTATTTCCTCTTTTTGAACTAGGGTATGTAATTGATCTAGAGGAAAGTTAGGTTACAATTTAGCTCCCTTTCTTATGAGTTACATAACAATGGTGGTCTTGTATTGTTTGTATGGGGCTTTGTCTAAATTGGTTTAAAATTCCATGATACAAGATGAAAGAACAGATGCTTGCAAGTAAGGATATATATAAGGGGTTTTATATTTAATGAAATTGGCCCAAAGAGGACATAATTGGCTAGGTAGAAATGGCCCAAGGAGGATAGTCTTGGTCTTGGAATTATCCAAAAGAGGGTGGTCTTAGTCTTGGAAATTGGTCCAAAGAGGGTGGTCTTGGTCTTGGAAATTAACCCAAAGAGGGAAACTTTTATCTAAAAAATAACATAAATAAGGCAATCTTAGTCTTTGAAATTGGCCCAAAGAGGGTGATATTGGTCCAAAGAAATACCC
The DNA here is from genome assembly GCA_037957365.1 of Torreya grandis. Classification (NCBI taxonomy): domain Eukaryota; kingdom Viridiplantae; phylum Streptophyta; class Pinopsida; order Cupressales; family Taxaceae; genus Torreya; species Torreya grandis. The sequence continues at coordinate 117,045 of JARHVA010004593.1, forward strand.
CCAGGAGGGAGGTCTTGGTCTTTGATAGAATTGGCCCAAAGAGGGTAGCATTTATTTGAAATAATTGGCCTAACTTAGCTTGGCCCCCAAAAGGGTAGAATGACATGATATGATTCAAATGAAATAAAATATGGATGACATGACTTCATCATTCCCAACTAACATGTGCAAGAGATTGGATGAAAAGATAAGAAGTGGTTTGAATTGGCATGCGATGGACTTAGAATAATAGGATTTGGTCCAAAATAGACCTAATTTGGCATTATTTCAATTATTTAGCTTTGAAGCTGATTTTGGTCAAAGTTGACTTGATTAGAAGTAGACTTAGAACTTGGTTCAAGATGAACCTGATCAAATTGGAAAGGCTTGGCATGTAGTTCAAGACAAACTAGATAAAAATTTAAAGGTGGTTTACATTGATCTTGATTGAAATTGGATTGGTTTGGTATGTAGTTCAAGATAAACCTAATTTGGCTTTGATTGGCTTAGTTTAGAATTGGTTTGCTACGTAGTTTAAGATGAACCAAATTTGGCTTGATTGGCTTGGCACATGGTTCAAAATAAATTTGATATGGCATGGAATGGATTGGCATGTAATTTGAGATGAACTTATTTTGGCTTTGACTTGCTTGCTATGTGGTTCAATATGAACTAGATTTATCTTGGAATGGATTGGTATAGAAATGGGTCAAAAGTGACCCAATGTGAACAACTGATTCTAGACTAGATTTAGACCCAAATGCCCCTAATTTGAATGGTTTTCAATTGGATAGTATAATAGTACCAAATGAGAATGAATGAAGTTGAGTGGTTTTGAAACTTAAGATCAAGTTGGCATAATAAATTTTGAATTCAAATTAGAAATAGAATGGGTATTGTAATGGTACCAAGTGAGATAAGAGTTTATTTCAAATGGAAATGATAACATTGCGAGAAATGGCTAAGTGTGAATTGGTAATGTGGGTAGTATAACTCCTTAATGTGCAAATATGTGACAATGTATTTTGGACTATTTAGAAATTGACGTGTTTTGTTTTTAAGATGTGGTTGTTAAATGTAACAAGTTTTTGACAAAAGTGCTCAAGTAATCATGACTTACTCTAAAAACTGACATAGGTTTAGGGAAATTATTGATCCTTTTGATATACTTATTTTTGACAGGATTAAAAATTTAATTATTACTTAAATAATTATAAGTAATTATTGGTAGGGTTTTACCCCCTTATCTCAAAATTTCATATGAAAAAGTCATTCTTGGGGGATGTTAACCTTTATGCCCATACATCAATGAGAATTCCACAATAAATTGGTTTCTAGTCTAAATTTTTTGTTTGGCAAACTAGATGGTCTCGATATACCTTGTGGTACATGGACATTTTAAAATAATCTATCAAATTGAATGTGAGGTCTTATGGGCCATTCACCAAAGGGTCTAGTCCCTTCATAACCACTTCAACTATTAGGGTCTTAGTGAAGTGCTACTAGTACGACCAGGATTTGAAGTGCATATCAGCTAGGATATCATTGACATTGTTCTAATTTGTATACCCCATCAAATAATGAGATTGGTATGATTATAGGATGTCACTTCCTAGGTCAATGCACCCCTATAAACTAGTGGGAAAGTGATGAAATCACCCCATAAAGTTGTAAAAAATAAAAAGAGAAAGATGTACTTGATTTTTGATTCTCAAGACCCCACAAATGGGCAAGAGAAGAGAAAACGTCAAGTAAGCTTTCAAGAGATAATAAGACAAGTAAACAATTGTGTTTTTGGTCACCTAGGCTCCCTAAAGGGGGAAAGGGGAGAGAATAGGCATAGCCATTTAAAAATAGGAAATAGAAATGCAAACAAATTAAGTAAAAAATGAAAATTAAATGCTCTTAAGAGCACAAAGGCAATGGTGTTTGTTTCTTTTTAAGCATTAAATTAAAAGTGTGAATGAAGTTATCCTTTTGTTGGTTAGATGTAAAAAGAAAAAAAATTTAAATAGATAGTAAAACCTACAAAATAAAGGATTAGATTTTCAACAAGGGTTTTAAAAATCCAAGAAAGTTGGTTTAAATACTTTTAATCTCTCAAGAAATTTCACACAGGACTTCATATTTTACTAGAGTGAATTCACTGATTCTGAATCAACTTCACCATATTATAGCAAGACAAAAAAATAAATCTGGTGACTTCATTGATCAGTAAGATGACCTTTCTATTTAATGAACAAGTTCACCATTTTTAATAAAAACACAACAAAAAGCAGTTTACCTTATTCATGATTTCATTGATTACAGGTCGAGATCAATGTTTTCACTTTGACTTCACTATTTTTAATTCAAGTTCACTATATTTTAGGAATCCATACAAAAGTGACCTCATTGTTTATGTTGCAAACTTGATGATATACAGGTCTAGTTCACTATTTTTAATGGGAGTTCACCATTCATGTCAAAAACATGAAAAAGATGAAGTGATAAAAATAATTTCACTGATTATGTGATCAAGTTCATCATTTCACAAGGTGACTTCAATAGTCCATAGGGTGACTTCGCCATTTTTCATGGCAACTTCATTGATTAATAGAAAATAAAATATATATAAAATTTAGAAGAAAAAGAAGAAAATCAACACCAAAAGATGGTTTGATTATTTAATTACAAGACTTAGAAAAGTCCCAAGGAGGTTTGTAAGATGCATGGTCCCATTGGGCGAGCTATTATGTATAATAAGAAACAAAGAGGGTTAATACAATGTTAGTGAATGAAATCCAAAATGAATTCAAGAACTAAAACTCTATGCTTGCTCCCTAGGGTGAGTTAGAGCTACTAGACAAGGAAATCAATAAGATAAAAACAAGATATTTATATTTCCTTGACGACCCTACCTAGACACTATTTTATAAATGTTTGTGCTCGGTTTGTGAAGTAGGAGTCTTTGTCAATGCACTTTGTTCATTATAATGACATCTCACCTTGTCCACCAATGGATTTGAAAATCAAGATGAATAAATGGTGAAGATTTTTAGCATGATTTTGGCATTATATCTTTGCATAATAAAGCTTGATAAGTATTCATGGAGGCGCTTATATTTAAAATCTTCTTAAAATGATATTGATCATCCATCTCAAGATCAAGGTGTGTGGTCCAAGATCGATTAAAATTTAGAGACAAATGCAGTTAATGTTGCAATTAATATTTTGAAAGAAGAGAGTAATTAATAGGCATGGCTCAACATTTCTAATTTTTATTGCATTTATGTTGATATTTTGCATTTTTGACTTTTTGATTGATGACGTCACCTTTTTAGATCTTTGTTGAATTTTTATTTTTAAAAACTAGATATTCACTAATTTGATATAGATTTTTCACTTAAGCATTTAATAATATTTGATTAGCTAAGTGATTGTGATTAGGCTTTTTGTAATTCTTAGAATTTGATTAGTTGTCATGCACTATTGGTTGAAAACATCAATTTATTAGGTCACAATATAATTAGAAATGAAATAGAAGAAGGTGATGATTACATACATGATAATTTATTAATTAGGGACATATTGATGCGGTTCAGAAATTGTATGTGATGTGTGTGAATAAATTAGAGTATTTTAGTGGTTTTGGTCTAGTTTATGTGTTATTGCGAGAAGTCATTTAGACTTATAATTTTGACATGATAATGGTCAGAATTGGGTGTCTACGGTAATAATTATATCATGAGGAATGTGGGTATCATGCCCCCATAGGCAACATAGGTGTCAAATCAAGATAAAATGTTGTAATTAGTAGTAAATAAATGCATGTAATGTATGCCTCTTTTAAGGATACAATGTAATAATTATGCCCCGTGAAAGGGGTGAAACTATCAATATTATAAACCAATAAAAAAATCATAATGTGTATCATTAAATGTAATATTCATGAGAATCAACATGTGATAGTGTTGTATAGGGATACCAAGGTGTTAGGAAGAAGCAATAAATTAATTAAAAGGTTAATAAATGACTTAGTCATAGGAAACTTGACTCATAATGTCCAATAATGTGAATAAGTGTGAAAAATGTTCTCATGTGTCTGTTAGTGTAGGTTTTTATTTTTCCCTATTATTTAATTAGGGAATATCATATATTTGTGCATACATGGAGTTTTCTTACATTCGTGGGATAGGCTAGCTTATGTGGAGATGTGTGTCATAGATGTGTCATAGGTGTCATAAGAATGTCATAAGTAACTCCTTTGACTGGCTATTCTGGGTATGGGAGTTACTTCTCTATTCTTAGCACCTTGTCACCACCTTTCATGGAGGAGTTATAGTCTATTCTTGGGGTGCTTTGACCACTTTTTGTGGAGGAGTTACTTACGTGCTCTCCTATATGTATTCTTCATTTTGGCCATCTTAAGTTAATCAAATATTGGGTTTTCTCCTATTTGTCTTATGCAATTTATCTCCTTGTATAATTTCAAATTGCTTCAGCATCTATGTGATGTGCACTAGCTTCATCTCGTGTGATCACATCTCCATTGCATTCACATTATTCAGATTTTGAGACAACTCCGATATGGTATCAGAGCAGCCTCGATAATCGTGTGTCTGGTTATGCTATTAGTTTATTTTGAAAATGTGAGGAGTGGAGTTCTCTTTATGTTCTTTTTTTTAATTTCCAGATCTGATCTGAAAAATCTTTTCAATATCATTTCTTATGTTGCATTTATCTTTCCTGTGGATTGCCTTCGTGGTGTCTAGATTTGCAAGTTTTTTTTTTAACTACTATGCACATCTGCGATGTCAAAATGGCATTTCAAATCTAAGGTCTAGCTGTTGGAGAAGTGGCGTCATTTTTTGACAGCTCTACACTTGGCATCCTCTGTAGTTTCTATTTATTTTCTCCAGCATTGGCGTCACATTTTGACACATGGTGTTGGCTTTTTTGATGTTCATTTGAACTATGCTGAAGGAGAAAAGGACCACTTTCAGCTGTTGGGCGTTGGAATCTCAAAGGAGTGAAGGCTGCATAGAAGAATTACGTAGAAAAAGGAGGCATTTGAGTTGTTTTGTCTTCACCAAGCTGCTGTGTGGAGATTTGCACAGTCTTTCTGCTGATGCACAGTGAAAACAACAAACAAAAAGACCAAACCCTCAAAAATGGCACCCTTTTTCATTTTGGCGCTCCATGTGGGCCCTCACATAGCCTTTATTTGGTAAAATCTGCCTTTGTTTCTTAAATTCTTAGTCAAATTTGAATTTTCAAATCTTAAATCAGTCAATTTGGTTAAAAAATGAAGATTTAAGGCTATATTTTACATTGTGGGCAATTTGGGGTTTTTATTTTAAGTTTGAGTTTTCGTCTATCGAAGACGAAGAGTGAGGCCCGGGTTGGCAAGAGGCCAATTCCCCCTCACAAATACCTATTTTGGATTCTTCACTCTGTGCCAAGTCCAATGAGTGGTTGGAAGGCCACTTTTTCTCTCAAAACAGGCATTTTTTAATGTTTTAGTGTTATTTTTTTGTAAAATTACTAGTTTACGAGAAATTAAAACTTTAAAATCTTGTAAACAATAGCTTGGATTCGAGTGCCGTCTTTTGAAAAAGTGCTTATTTATCAATTTTCCACAACTTAGGATAGATAATTGTCAAAAATTCACTACTTTATAAAGTGCCAAAAATTTGGGTCTCTCGGGACGCATTTTCAGTTGAGTCTGACGTCTTGTTTGCTTAAAGTCTTGTACTATTTGCTCTAAGACACATTTTCAGCTAAGCCCTTCATATTTTAAGCATGCACTTGCATATTTTGTGGGGGGGCTCAATATTTTGGGGGGGGGGGTGTGATTGCTTTTCAGCACTTGCAATCTTTGCTTTCATTCTCCTTTTTGCATAATTTCACAACTTGCAATCAACACAACTTCACCTAAATTTAGCTTAAAATGGATTCTTTTCAACTTAAACTCTTAACATCCTTCAAATATTATGAATGTAAGGTTAAAATGTCAATCATTCTTAGAAGTAAAGGGTTGTATAGGATCACCATGGGTACTAAAGTAGAACCCAACACTGATGCTGAAAAGGTCAAGTGGTACAACCGTAGTGATGAAGCCTATGGATTACTGAGCTTGTCCATGTCTCCAAAACTTATTTTCTATTTAGAAACCTCCCAGACTCCCAAAGACATATGGGACACCCTAAAAACCTTATTTGGGAAGCTTGATGAGATGAGAGGCCATGAGCTCGAAAATGAACTCATAAGTCTAAGTCCTAGAAAATTTGACACCCTATAAGACTTATTCACTAAGTTAAAGGCCCTTAGATTGCAATTGAAAGAATGAAAGATAGAGAAGAAAGGTGATCAACTCATCCCTTCTATTCTCGCTAAGTTAGGTCCAAGCTATTCAGTCTTTGTCTCCACTTTCCATGCCACAAAAAGTGCCCTTGGCGCTACATGAAAAATGCCTTTTTTAGATTCATTCATTACCAACTTGACTAGGGAGAAAGATAAACTAATCCAAATGGGCACAATGAAGTCTATTCAACCCCAAGCTTTGATAACTTGAAATGGTAAGGATAAGACTTCAATAAAGGAGAAGAAGAAAAAGAACAAGGACCAGGAGAAGAAGAAAGAAAACAACAATCCTGCCAAAAACAACACTGAGTCTTCTTCCTCCAATGCTAAACCTAAGAAGGAGAAGGTTAAGTGTGCCTATTTTAAGAAGACAAGGCATGATGAACACAAATGCATGAAGAAATAAATAGATCACCTAACTCATCTTCTAGAGAAGCACAACATAGGTGTTCCTAAGTCCATCAAGTAGAATTCATCTACCCAAGATTCTACCAAGGAAAAAGGTAAGGGTAAGGAGAAAGAAAAGGGAAAGGCCCTTGTAGCAACTGCAGCTTCTACATCATCATGGGTCATTGATTCAGGTGCTTCTCACCACATGGGCTCTTCACTAGTTGAGTTTTCATCTTTAGAGCCTTGTAACATGACTTCAATTAGTTTGGGTGATGACACATCAATTTCTATTATAGGGAGAGGGTTAGTTGAAATAGAAGGAGGAACATTCAATAATGTTCTAAGTGTTCCTTCTCTTTCAACCAATCTCTTATCAGTGTACCAAATCACTCACATTGGTCAGGGCATGAGAGTTGAGTTTTTACTAGATTTAGTGGCTATCAGAGAGTTGCATAGTGATACTACAATGGCAGTGGGTAGGGCAGATCACCAAGCAAGGTTATACACCTCACATTTTGCACCAGATTCTTCTCAAACAACATTGCTGACTCATTCAGATGAAGTTATTAAATTATGGCATGAGCGGTTTGGCCACCTTAACTACCGCTACCTTGAACAACTTTGCAAAAATGACATGGTCATTGGCTTGCCTCGTGCCCAATTCTTAAAAGGACTTTGCGAGGGGTGCTCCATTGGGAAGCATCCCAAAGCAAAATTTGACAAAGGCAAAGCTTGGAGGGCTTCACAACCTTTGGAGTTAGTCCATAGTGATGTATCAGGACCCTTTCCCAAACCATCTTTCACAAGGGCCAAGTACATCCTCACTTTCATTAATGATTTCTCTAGGTACACTTGGATATATTTTCTCAAACAAAAGTCTGAAGTGTTTGAAAATTTTCTAGACTTCAAGGTTCTTTTTGAGAAATAGAGTGAGAAATCCATCAAGGTTCTTCAAACTGATAATGGAGGGGAGTATGTCAGCAATAAGTTTGAGCAATTTTGCACCATAGAGGGGATTGATCTGCAATGCATAGTCACTTATAGTCCTTCATATAATGGGGTTGTAGAACACAAAAATAGGTTCTTGAAAGAGATGGGTAGCTGTATGATTCACTCCAAATCCTTAGCACCACAGTACTAGGCCGAAGCCATCAATTGTGCTTACTACATTCAAAATAGGGTTCCTCACAAAGCTTTAAAAGGGATAACACCCTTTGAAGCTTGGCATAAAAGAAAACTTGATGTTGAGCACCTTAGAGTTTTTGGATCCCAAGCCATGGCTTGCATACCAAAGAAGAAATGCAAAGCTATGGAACACCAGTCCAAGCCTTGCATCTTTGTAGGATATTTGGATGGTGTTAAGGGGTATCACCTTCTAGATCTGACCACTCATGAATTGTTCATCAATAGAAGTGTCCACTTTCAGAGGAGTCCTAGAGACTCAACACTTAGCACTTCTTCTCTCTCATTAGATATACTTCTTCATGATGATTCCTTAGATTCAGATCCGCCACATTAGGTTCTTGAGCCAGATACATCTTCTTCTTCTTCAAATTCAGACAGTGAGGATAGTGATGTAGAGTCATCCACCTCTAGTTAGTTAGAGGATGAGGAGTTAGCACCCGACTCGCCTGCTTCTAGGCCACTTTGGGCCAGACAGACACTTGAGAGTGATGACACTTGGACAAGAGATCCCATAGATGACAAATGTACTAGGGGGATTTTTAGAGAGATCCACATGCCTTCTTTGCCTTAGTTTCAGATCCACAAAATTTTCAAGAGGCATCAAGAATACTTGAGTGGGATAGTGCTATGGAGGAAGAATATTCTTCCTTAATCAAAAATCACACTTGGGACTTGACTTCACTTCCTAAGGGAAGGAAAACGGTTCAATGTAAGTGGATATATAAGACCAAGTTTGCAACAGATGGGTCGATTGATAAGTACAAGGCGTGGTTGGTCACCAAGGGTTTCTCACAGGTGGTAGGCATTGACTACTCAGAGACCTTTGCACCCATTGCAAAGATGACTTCTATTCGACTCACCTTAGCTATTGCTGCAACACATGGTTGGGATGTGCACCAGATGGATGTGAAGAGTGCCTTTCTTCACAAAGACCTAGAGGAGGAGATCTACATGGAACAACTGCCAATATTTGTTCAAGATTCTTCCTTAGTATGCAGACTTAGGAAATCTATCTATGGCCTCAAATAGGCCCCTCGGGCTTGGTATGCCAAGATGGATTCCTTCCTTCTCACAATGGGTTTCACTAGGTGCCATTCTGACCCCAATTTCTACTTACGGCAGGATGATTTGCTCCTGATTTTGGTTTTATATGTTGATGACCTTTTGATCACTGGGAGTTCTTCATTGGATATTGCAGCTATTAAGGCATCTCTCTAGGATAGATTTGACATGACAGACTTGGGTTTATTACACTACTTCCTTGGCATTGAGATCTCACAGTCAAATTTAGGGATTTCTCTTGCACAACCTAAGTATGCTCTTGACTTATTAGCTCGGTTTCACATGGCTAATTGTAAGCCATCTTCATCTCCCTTTCTATCATGAGTCAAGCTTGAGGCTGACTATTCTTCACCATTGGTTGATGCCACTCAGTATCGATAACTTGTTAGTAGTCTCATCTGCTTGACTCACACCAGGCCTAACATATCATATGTAGTGGGACTTGTCTCTAGATTTATGCAGGGACCTCATGAACTACATTGGAAAGTAGCTAAGAGGATCTTGCATTACATATAGGGTTCACATAGATATGGGATTCATTACAGATTTGACATAGAGGCTGACTTGATTGGGTATATAGATTCAGACTGGGTTGGTGATTCATAGACTCACAAGTCCACTTTTAGTTACAATTTCTCTCTAGGTTCTGGTCCTATCAGTTGGTCTAGCAAGAAGCAAAATGCTATTGCTATATCATCCATAGAGGCAGAGTATAGGGGAGCTATTAATGCAAATACTAAGGTTATTTAGCTTTAGGGGATACTTTGAGTTTGGCATTCCTATTAGGCAACCCACCATTATTTATTGTGATAACCAGAGTACCATTCAGATTTGTAAGAATCTAGTTTAGCACCAGCGGAACAAGCACATAGAGATTCACATGCATTTCATTTGGGAGCTTATTCATAGTTAAGTCATTGACTTGATATTTTACTACTCTTCAAAGTAGGTTTCATACATCTTCACCAAACCTTTCATCGAGAGCAAGTTCATTCATATACAAGCTCTTCTTGAGGTGCGGTCCACATCTATATCAGCATCATATTTGGGGGGGCACTAGCCTCTTCATTTCTTTTATGTCTCTCTTTTGGGGGTGAGTTTTTTCTTACAGGTTTTTTCCTTTTCTCTATCTTATGGGAGATTGCATTTGTACATGGGTACCTCATCAGGCCTAGTTGTCGGGACCTATTTTATATTTCCACACTGCCCACCTAAGCTGTGCTTATGGGGGGTGTTAGTGTAGGTTTTTATTTTTTCCTATTGTTTAATTAGGGAATATTATATATTTGTGCATACATGGAGTTTTCCTACATTCATGGGATAGGCTAGCTTATGTGGAGATGTGTGTCATAGATGTGTCATAGGTGTCATAAGTAACTCCTTTGACCGGCTATTTTGGGTATGGGAGTTACTTCTCTATTCTTAGCACCTTGTCACCACCTTTCATGGAGGAGTTATAGTCTATTCATGGGGTGCTTTGACAACCTTTTGTGGAGGAGTTACTTACGTGCTCTCCTATATGTATTCTTCACTTTGGCCATCTTAAGTTAATCAAATATTGGGTTTTCTCCTATTTTTCTTGTGTAATTTATCTCCTTGTATAATTTCAAATTGCTTTAGCATCTATGTGATGTGCACTAGCTTCATCTCGTGTGATCACGTCTCCATTGCATTCGCATTATCCAGATTCTGAGACAACTCTGATAGTGTCTTCACATAGGTGAAATAGGTTGACTAAGAATTAAAATTAGTTCATAGGAGGTGTTATTTGATTCTTGGCATAACATATCTAGAAATGTTTTGGAGTATAGATACCACTTTAATTTCTAATTTTAGAAAGGATATGTACTTTATAACTTATTGATTCTATTGATTTTGGGGATAACATTTGAAACCATGGTTATGATACAAGATGTGATTCCTTGCCATTTATATCGAGTGAGGACTTCGGTGGATATTGGGTAGGTTGTGGAATAGGTATGGACTCTTTATGGTCATTTTTGTTGAAATTATTAAAATTTTCAATTTTTGGAAGTTACTCAATTTTTAACTTGATGAATTTTAAGATTACTTAAAGCTTTTTCCAAATCTACCAGCTAACCAATGAATGTGTACTATGCTTGTCGAATATGTCTTATAAACTACTAAATATGTCTCATTTTTATGCTTGATTTTTATACAAGACCCTTTTCAATCGTGTCATCTCCCTATTTTGTCACTATTGGTTCACTCATGTATATTTGGTTATTTTGGATAATTCTTATCTTATACTAGTCTCTTTTTAGCCTTTGAACCCTCTAAATGTCCTCAACATTAATTTTTTTCATATTTGATCCTTATTTATTTACTTCTTAAGTTTATTTCCCCAATTATGGACATTAATTTCTCCAAGGACACATTTGGCAGTTACATGTCAACTATCGATTTTGCCCTGTGTTGATTCGATGACTTGTCAATTCTTTCCCATATATGATTTGTGTTTTTTAGGTTCCTTCTAATTTGGATTAATTTCCCATGCCTTTAATTTCACTTGTTCCATTCTTCTATGGTTGGCCATTGCACATGTCATGTCCTAAAGAGCCATACAGATACTAATCATCCTTAGTCATTTATGAAGGATTGAGAGAACTATGAAACACTCTCCATTATTCATGTTATAGTCCTATTTGATCATTTATATCACTATAATTTCAATAGAGATAACACCTTGATACTTAGACATTATTTAAACCATTGTAACATCATCTAATTGTATAAAGAAAGGGTTCAAGTGAATGTTCATGTAGTTTGAATTACACTTCAGTAGGGAGAGGAGACAAACCTCTCATTCAAAATTCCACTCATATTCATAAGATAATTACATTAAAATTGATTCCAATCATGTGAGACATGTATTTGAAACTCCTTGAGGGGTATCATGAGTCAGGTAACTTAGTACACATGTGTTTGAGTGTTATTTTAAAGGGTTAGATCAAAGATAAAACATGGAATTTTAATGATAACATTTGCATTGTGACCACAAAAAATTGTACACCATCAATCAACACACTTACATAAAAAAATATGGACTCCATAAAAGTGATTGATACATATTCATTGTCTCAAAATAAATTTCATAGTTGTAGAAGTGGTCTGTCGAATCCACCTAGGGCATATTTCATGGTTTTTATTGAAGCATCGATTTTGTATTTTAACAGTTAGAGATCCAAATTTCACACATTATTATATCATCACTTCTAGAAAAATTTTCTATCTTTGGAATCCATTTTTTCCCCATGGGTGTCATATTCTTCTCTCTTTTTTCATTTCATTGTTATTTAGTTCCTTCAATTGTTGCTTGCACCATTGGTTATTGTTTCTTAGTGCACTTAGGGTTTTCATTTATTGTTTAGACTATATATACATTAAAAATACTTATTCCCTCAATTTAAATAAGTGTGAATTAAGTTAATTTCCCTAATATTCATTTTAGTTAAAACATTTGGCAATCTTTGTATTTCTAAACACTTACATCTTCTAACGTTTCCCCCTACGGTTTGATTTTTGATTTTCACATTTCTAGAGTTTATTTTCAGATATGTGTCTTAATTATATGGATGAAACCTTAGCTTTCCATTTTCATTCAATTTTTTATTTGTTTCACATTTACATCCACTTTTCATAAATTAGTGCATCCAACCTAGGGTTTATAAAACTCTCATCCTCCTTAGGGTACAATATTTATGATTTTTGGGTATGATGTTTTTGATTTTATGGTTGAATTTTGATTATATACATTTAGTGATCAAACCCTAGCTTATTTTTCACCTATTTATGATTTCATATTTCAATCCACTTTGATAATGTGGTGATTCCACCTTCATTATTTGAATGCATATACCTTTCCAAGGTATATTCTAGGGTTTTATTCTAAATTTCAAATTTGTTTTTTTAGATTTACATATTATTTGAGCTTTATCGTTAGGATTTCCTTTGGATTGGATCATGTCACCTATACTTAGGTTTGGTTCACTTTCCATTAGTAGCTCATGCCTAGGCTTTTTCTTATTCTCTTATCGCATGGGTAGTGTATACACTCAATTTAATGATTAAGTTCTTGACAATTTTTAATATTGGAATCCTTACCTTGGCCTTTCACCATTGTGTTAACTTAAAATTTTATGGGATCTTTCACTATTCTAATTATCATCTTGCAATTACTAAAAACATCATTCAAACATCTATATTCTGCTTAAATATTCTTGTTAGACAAGTTATAACAATCTCTATCCTTCTGGGACAAGATCAAACTAGGTTAAATAGGGCTACAACCTGACCTTATCAACTAGTGCACCCTTATCCCAAATACTCTAATGATTACTTTTCAAATTTGAGACACTCTATTTTGGCCCTCCCATGCTTTTATCAAAGTTGGTTAAAATAAATATTTCGAATATACCACCATATAAGCACATCAAAGTTAATTAATTCACTAACTAAAAATCTTTAAAAAAACACAATTTAATGCATCAAATCAACACTTGCAAACACCAACAATGCATCTCTAATAGTCACAGGTACTCAAATAAGAAAATCACCTATATAGTCAACCTAGGCATGGTTGCAATAAACAACAAGGTTGCAATGCAGCCTATCCATCCTAATGTACCCATGCCCTAGTTCATTATAAAATTTTGATTTTAGGTGTGACATAGTCTCGAGATCTTGCTAGTCAGTTCCACATCAAAAATCTACTTGCACAATAAATACAAATTATATTTGAGCTAGGTTTATATATTCTATTAAATGTTATTATTTATAACTCATTTCTATTTTTGTATTTTACATTTAGGTTTTATGTATTATTTATACTAAATAATCATTCAATAATTTAGTGTTTATTATCATTTAATTGTTATACAAAATAACACATTAAACATTCTAATAAACTTGTAATCTTTATTTTAACATTAATTATTATTTGCTTGATTTTTGTCCTAGGATTTCATGCAAATTTCTCTAAATTCTTAATAGTGAAAGAAATAACATTCAACTTTGGATATCAATCCTACACTACAAACCAATCTTCTTCGACCTTGGATCTTTATCTGACACTAAAGAAATTGTCTTATCACCTTAGATAACAACTAAAACTAAAGAATTTGTTTTTGACCTCGAATTAAAATTTGTTAGTCTATATACACATAAATATTTTGACTTTTCTTTTCTCTTTATTTTCTATTGCTTGCTGCTTGTTTTTAGCAACTATGTTGTAACAATTGTAAAACCACATAGAGAGTTGTAATTTTTGGCTAAACAATGGCCTATTTTATGATCACTATATGCTAAATGATATTCTCCCAATACTTAGGCCCTAGACAATGCTATACATGGATTTTTGTTTCTTCACACCTTATGGCATATTGGCAATGCCTAGGTTCTCTTGTTTACACCATATGAAGCCAATTTAAAAGAGGAGTGTATCACACATAGAATTTACTCTCATTTTACCCTCTAAGATGGGATAAAAGGATATAAAAATGATTTAGCCTCTATTGTTAGTGCTCTAAAATATTGGTTCAACACTACTCTACGAACGATCAAGTATATTTGATATCCTACACAAACATTCAAACTCTTGCCTATGTCACCCATTATACCTTGATTTTTGCTTGTATTATATTCATAATGATTGGATCCTTTTTAACATGCAACATTACTTGATAGCAATAATTATTTTGTTTATTTCACTGATTTCATTTAAATTATCTATATATATCATAGATAGTCAAAATAAATATTCTAATGGTGTTCATACTTTAGATAAGCTATTATTTACTCATGTCATGACTTTTAATTATGATGATGAATGGAACAATTTTCAAAATCAAAAACTTATGGAAAAATATTATATCGATGATTATGATTTTAATGATGTAGTAATGAATATGCAATTTGACTTTGATGAAACTTGGGAACAAAAGTCCATAGACACAAATATATAACTTAACCTTGAGGAGAAAAACACACCTCTTGATTTATACTTTAATAATTCTTTGGAGTCAACTCTAGAGCCCTCTTTATATTTACCTCTTGATTCATCCTTGAATCTTAATTTAGATTCACCTCTAAATTCATCTTTAGTTACCACTTTGGATTTACCTTTAGATTATACTCGAGATCCTCCTTTACCTTTTTACTTGACTAATATTCAAGAATGAAAATCACATTCTAAAAATGAATACCTAATATTTTTTGAATTTAAACCTACCATACTAAAGGAGGAACCTTATTCTTGTATACCTAACTTCTCTTTCCACCTTGCTAATGCACTTTATAACATTCACACTTATAAAATAAATACAATAAAATATGCTTAAAAAAGGATGATGTTCATGATTAAATTCCTATTTATCCTTACCTTGAAGTGTAAACAAGTACTAATAGTAGGGATGCCATCCATTACTCTTTACAATTAGTAGATATTAACTGTACATGCCATATCTCTTCCCCTTTGTCAACCAAGGAGGATGAATTCCCTTCCTCTTCCCTTAACACTTCATAAGATACAATAGAAAACAATTACATTCCTTTTGAAAAATATTGTGATGATGATTCCATGTCAACCTCATGCTTATCTTCACATGATGCTACTCTTATGCCATAATGTTATAATTTTAGCATAGAGTCACCACATCCTGACAATGCATCTCTTACTAGTGATACTTATTTCCATGTTATCGATAAAAAAGAAGCGACTAAATATATCCAATGAAGTTCCCAAACAAAAGGAAGAGCCTATCCTTACACCTTCTTCTCTAATTAGAAACAATGTTCTAATGGATAAAATCAACAATATAATTCAACCCTTAAATGAACCTCTTAAGAACTTCAACATGCCTTATGAAGAAGTCACATCCTTAATGCATGTTGTATGTGATTTACAAGATAAATTACATCACTTATCCTTGGAGAGTAATGCTTATCACGCTACTTTTGACTCTAACATAGTTTATGGTAGTCTTATTATGTGCAACATTTTATATGCACCCTCCCCTAACTTCTAAATACCTCAATTTTATACATTTAATGAAATTGGATACCCTTATGTACATCTTAGAGAATTTCAAAAAACCATGAATGGATAAAATGGTAACATAATGTTATTTCATTTATTTCCTAAAATTTTAGTTGGGTGTATACTTACTTGGTTTCATTCCCTCCCAAGAAGATTCGTAAATACTTATCTAGAATTAGAGGAAACTTTATTAATATAATATATTCAAAATAAGGGACCTGGAGTCACTTATGAGAGGTTACCTTCTATATGTTAGGGCAAATATGAGTAAGTTTATGATTATATTTTAAGATTTAAGATTTTTATGTGTCAATTAATTTATCAACCAACTAATTTGGAAGTTCAATATATTTTTTGTAGAGATAATATTATCCATTAAAAGTGAAGCTACTCTATCATACATGTGAGTCATTTTTAGCTCTTTGTTATGATGCCTTAGCATTAGAATAAGAATCAAGTGTTGTTCAAGTATCAAACAATATGCATGGGGACATTGAATTACATAAAGAAAATCCACATAATGAAATCCAATAATCTAAAGTTAACACATGTATTCTAAATAAATTAAAAGAGTTATAAGAAATTATCCTCTAAAAACCTATGTGCTAAGGAACTCCTAATAAAAAGGCACAACTTAATTTTCATAATCCAAGGCATAATGTTGAATCTACCTTGGAATAAGTCAAAGTCCTACATAAAGGCAAAGAATCCCTTCCTAAGGTTACTAATCATACTTATTCCTTTACATTAAATAAGGAATAATCATTAAAATTTGATTTCAACGATCAATCACAAGATATTTTAAATACATTATTAGACAAAAGGTTAATCAAACTACACCCTATTTAATATCACCCTCCTCACTGATTGGAAAAAATCAAGGGTAAATCATTACATACTTATCATGACATTAATGGAAATTGTGATAATGATTGTAATGTATTACGAGAAAATATAAAATAAATTGAAAATAAATGAATTATCTAATTTCACAAAATTGACAATAAGCTAACTGAGTCTTCATCTCCAAATGTTAAACACAATATTTCTTAAAAAAATATCCAATACAAAATACAATAAATTTAAAGGATTTTATTAATGATAAACATCAAGCTAATGATATTATTGATGGTTCTAAAATTAATAATATAAGCAATGAATAAACATTAAAACAAGTGGTCTCTAAGATACAAAATTTACAAAATCCAAACATACCAACTAAACTATCTACATAAGTATGGATTCATAACTTAAAGTAGTTACAAATTGAGCATACAGACATAAATATGCATAATGAACCAATTATTACATGTACAAGCAATAAAATAAAAACTGATTATTCCACATTCATTTTCCCATCAAGTTGGTAATTTACTTAATTTTTAATGCTCAAATTGCAAAAACAGATAACATGAACTAGCTCTGAGTCTATCAATTCCATCCAACATAACTAAATTCAAGAATATAAATAAAAGAAATTATAAAATA
This sequence comes from Torreya grandis, assembly GCA_037957365.1. Lineage (NCBI taxonomy): Eukaryota > Viridiplantae > Streptophyta > Pinopsida > Cupressales > Taxaceae > Torreya > Torreya grandis. Next base: position 134,551 of record JARHVA010004593.1, read on the forward strand.
TATATTAAAATCCCAAATTTTGATCATTCTTCTATCCCTTGGATTTATTTTTAATTTAGGCACTTGTCCTCTTAATTTTTAACATGATTTGAACAATAAAAAACAACCATCTTACAATGCTTTCAATGCACATTATTAATGGCACTCCACTTGATTATTATTACATATTTATCATGATATGGCTTCCATTGCAATTAATGATCAAATATATATACTCCTACATTATGCATGATCACACATAGTCTCATACCCTTTGGGGGGGCACGTACATCCTTATCTATATCAATCATTTATGCTACATTACTATGACTCATTTACACATATATTGGGAGCATAATGCTCATATTCCCTCTTTCCACATTATGCTTTAACACCTTGTTACAGATTGTTTGAATCCTCCCATTTATTTTATTTTGCAATCTTTGCTTCTTAACCCTTTTCAAAAGTTTTAGATTCAAACATTTAAAAAAAATCAAATATGGCAAAAATCCCAAAAAATCAAAATATTATAATAAAAATTCAAAATCTAGACCTCAAAAGCATTTTCAAATGTTGATAGTATACTTGTATACTTATGTTATCTATTTAATGTATAATAGATCACATATTTCATTTATCTTTCAATACACATTATTTTTCATAATGTATGTGAGAGTGATACAAGACATATTATTACATGGTTTTTCGATGTTGGGCTTCCCTTTTTACCCAATAACCTTTCTAAGTTGGGGGAATATCTTCATTATCCATGAACACTTCAACATGTTGTATCTATCCATAAATTCTCTACCATGTTGAGCTATATATCATATAAATGTCTTGATAATCAGTCATACTTTACATTATTTCACATAGATACATTATTTACTAACAATGGTATCAATACATATGATTAATGTAGACTAGATTCATCTACTCTATGCTTTTTTTTCAAAATTACTAATTTAATACATGATAATTAGGACTTGATTGTTTATTTTGTGTGGCCCTTGAACTTGAATGTGTAAAATATACATGTTTTTACTTGAATGGCTTCATCATGTCATTTGAGTGTGGATCTTACCCTTGCTTGTTTATCCAACATTCATGTCCCTTGTATGTGGCCTTTGGAATTTATTGTGACATTATATGTAAATTGTGTGACATTACTTTAATGTTAATTATTTGTTACTATGGTGTCATGATTCATATCATGCACTAATTTTTTTGTTACTTTTAATTTTGTGCCATGATACATATCATGCACATGCCACTCATGTGTTTCAATTTTATATTTATCCAATGCATATTTCATATAAAATTTAATGATCTATTCGATAATATGATACAAATACATTTATATTGTTCATATTTTGCTACATGATTACATATTTCACATATTATACATCTTTCTTTTGAGATTTGTGACTTACAGGTTATGTCTCTCATCTCAAAAAAGGGCATCACAATTAGTTTGCCTTGAGAATTCAAGCCCTCACAAGCAATAAAATTTAGACTTAAGATAATATGTAGCATTTATAATCATGTGCACTCATTCATATAGTTAATCAAATACATATTCAAGTATACTTGATGCATATACATGAATATGTGAAAAATAGTTACAAGTTACAAGCTTCAAATAATTACAAGTTTTGTTGGTATATATCAATTTAGTACAAATATAGGGGGCATAATATTAATTCATGTTCATGTTTTTACATTTCAAATTTCAAATTTCACTTATTTAAAGTTCAAAAGTTTCAAAGGTATACAATTTTCAAATAGAATTTAGTTCTATTTGCAGTGGTGTGATTCATCTCATTTAGCAAGTGGGCCATGCTAGAGTCTAGTGACACTCAACATGTATGGTTTCACTTTAGGGAACCAAATTTGTTGGTTCCACCCATTATTATACCATGTTTTATTTTAGTGACACTTAATGTCTATGGTTTTACAATAATGATCCACATTTGGTGGTTCCACCCCTTCAATTATTCTATAAGAGTATTCTACAAATTCAAATGAGAGTTAAAACATACAATATTTACAAATCAAGGGATTCATTAGCTTTCAAATTGAGACATGATCACTCTCAATTATCCATAGGTTCAATATTTATCCAAAGGATTCAATAAGGGGTCACACATACTTATCCATTTTCAAGTTACATTGAAATTAGATTGCATACTCTTTTAATGGCATTATTGTAGGTTTTGCATTAAAACATTTTACATAATCAAGATTTACCTTAAAATGACAAAGTGTGTATGTGAACTTAGGTTCACATCTCCTTTAATTTAGTAATTCTAATTAATTTCATCACTAGAATAAAGGGGGACAAATGTTGACACTTAAATTTAATCATTAAGTGCTTGATAATGTTTAATCTTGACATCCTTATCTTACTTGGCATATTCAATTTTTCATTAACTTAAAACCTATATGAGATCCTTCACTATTCTACTTAATGCCTTGAAATTACTAAAAACATCATTTAGACATCCCTATTCTGCTTACAGGTTCATGTTAACTAGGTTTCAATAGTCTCCAACCTTCTAGGACAAGACCACACTAGGTTAGATAAGGTTGTAACTAGCTTTGTCCACTAGTGCGCTCTTGTCCCTTATAATCTAATGGTTACTTTTCAAATTTTAGACACTCCATGTTAACCATCCCATATTTTAGAAAAGTCAATTAATGGAAATATTTTGATTATGTTACTATATAAACTCAAATAATGTCTACCTTTCAACTACTCATAGGAAAATATCATACACCATATATTTTGAAAAATTTTCCCCAAAAACATAAAAATAAAAACCCCAAATAAAAAATAGAATTGAACATTCATCAGTCTATCTAAAATATAACTTATAGGGTTATATTGAATGTGCAATATTTTTGAATACAAGAGAGCCTTGAGGATATTTCCTTAATGGAATGAGGGTTTGAAATGCTGGAGAATCAAAATTTTTAATAAGGTTTCATGTGAATAGGAAAAACACCAAGAAGGCTCTATATTTTGACAATTATCATTACAATTTAAACAATGAGAGAAACTAAATCTTGAACCAATACAAATATATTTTTTTTATGATCATGTGGTACACAAATGCTCCATTTTAGTCACTTGTACCTTTGGCAGTGCCATAACAAATTATCCTAACATGTATTTTCTTGACCCTTATCCACTTCTAATAGTGATCCAAACTTATTAAAATATAAAATAGTGTCTAGGATGAAGGTTAAGCTCAGTAAAAGAAGGAATGATTCCCTTCAAGAGCTATAACACAATAGATGGAAGGGGGAGTGCACCCAAGCATAGTGTAATACATGCTTTCTCTATTTTTATTCAATCTAATGAAAACACTACTTATTTATAAAATTTTATGTTTACATTTTGAGTATGAGTTTGATAATAAAATAAATATGTCCTGGTTACAAGCCTTATTGTAATAATTGCAAGCTCTGTGAACTATGGGCTCACTCCTTTTCTATTTTTGAGATAGAGAAATGAAATAGGTTGATCTTTGAATATTCCTCCCCTGCATATATGGAATCATGAATTTGGTGATGCTAGTGTGCTCTACATGGTGGGGAATTTAGACATCTACATGCAACTTTATTGTGATCTATAAGATAAGACACATGATTAATGAGTAAATTCATAAAAAGGAAAGAAAACTAGTCATCATTATAACCTGAATGTATTCAAAACACAACTAAGCCTATACACTATCCAAAATGACAAAAAGGTTAACACGGCCTAAAACTTGTATAAAAATATATTTGCAACTACAATAAAGCTTTGATGGTGAGCAATTTGATAGAGACATGAGCCAAAAGAGTCTGTCATTCATTGAGGGGAATGAGTTACTTATGGAAGGCCAAGTAAAGGCCAAGAATATTGAATCAGACATAGAGGTTGAGTAGAGTGGAGCAGTTGAGGTAGGTGCTTGAGTCATTTCTCCACCCAAAGAAGGCCTGATACTTTGATCGAGGCCACTGATGGGTGTCTCAAAATGTTGGCTAAAAAAATACAACACACAAAGTCATGAGGGATTTTTTGAGCCTTTTCCCTTGACAAAGCATTTATTTTTGGGTACTATTCATGATGTCACATTATGATAGGTACTATGCATGACATTAGCACTCTCTACCCCTTAATAACATATCTATAATTTCAACCAATCAAAACACAAATAAATGGATTTTTTTATATTTTTGGTTAACAAATGTGCAACTGAAATTTTGGAAAAATGCAAAAAATTTTATGCATGAAAACCAATGCATTTTGATTAGTCCAAAATACAAAGTTTAATAGAGGGTTAAAACAAACTGAAGGCTTTAGTATACCCTTCGGGACTAATAACATCATACCATTAATTTATCACCATCTTATTATGAAAATATTGACATATAAATAAATAATATTCTAAAAAACTTAGCCAATCAACTCTATCCATCCTATAATTGGTTTAAGAGGTGAAAAAGGATGAAAATGAATAAGAACAACTTATTAAAAATATTGATGTTCTTAAAGATACTATGCAAATTAAGCTAGTGATCATAGACTTTTGTGTGATTAATCAAGTTATATTATAAATTTTCTAAAAGGTTGGGTGATAAATACTAAAAGTTTATTAGTAGTTAATGATATATGGTAATGAAATTCTTGTATGGAATTTTTGAATCAATTATTTTTATGTGAATCAATTTTTTATGAGAATGTTTAAATTATTGCACCTTTATGTATTATTGTAAGGTCAATAGGTAATATAAAAATCTATCAATTTGATTTAATATTTTTTTGAATCTTCCAAAATAAGTCATGCATATAGATTTTAATATTGTCTATCAACCTTATAATGACATTTAAAGGTCCCATAACTAATGACACATATGTATTTTATATAAATGAAGAAATATTCCTACACTAAAAATTGAGTAGCTAAAGATCTTAGAGGAATTCCTTATCATTAGCTTAAAGAACATGGTGGGGATTAACTGTAAGCAAAACATATATCACTTCATTATTAAATTAAACTAGATGGTGGTTGAGGGTAGGAGGAATTTGACCCTTGTGCAAGAATCATCTATGATGTATGTGCTTTGGGAAACACCAAGAAGTAAACCTACATATTTATTGATATCATTGTCTATTATAATTTGCCTTTTTAATTTCATTTCTTGAGAATATTTTCCCACATAAATATAATAAAAGAAAGGTATAATTATATGAGATAGATATGTCTACATATACATATGTATGTATACATTTAAGACTTTCTAGTGGTGAATTATATATTTTAATTTGACCATTGGCTCTAGATAGACATGTTTACGAAAGGGGATTCTCTATAAAGTTAGATATATGTATTGAAATCAATGTCTATTTTATATTCTTTTATTATTTTCTTTGCCTTATCATTTTCTATCTCAACAAGAAAATATTTTCGCACTTGTGTCTAAAAATATATTGTGGATCTTATTCGGCAATATGCTTCAAAATAAATGTGCTTTATAGACTGCAATTATTTTTTTAAGACATAGTTAAAGATGAATTATTATTCTATTTTTATTTCTTTATATTCTCTATTTTTAGATAAGAAAATGGTTATCAACACTTTATTTTAACTCAATATATGTATTATTATTATTATTACTTGTTTGCTTTAACACTATATGCACATAATGATGGTGTTGATGATGTGTTAAGACTATTCAAAGAACAATGAATGATGTATTTGAATGATTTTTTAATCTTTCTTTAAAAAGAGTGTGAGAGTGTTTGTAAAGAATACATTAATAATTCTATTCTTCAAAGGTATTTAAGAGATTATTAATTAAAATATTATAATGAATTATTAACTCTTATAATTATTGAAAATTACATGAAGTAAAGTTAAAGGGTCAAGTTATTAAATACCATTCACTTCTTCTTAAATAATAAATTGGAATGCATATTTAATATATTTAAAACTCTAATAATATTAAATATGAAAAAAAATAAAGTATTATATATTTTATTGAGGTATATATATATTTTAATTTTTAATAAATAACTATTATATTTTTATTTTTATTCCTATATTAAAATATGTTGTGTGTATATAATTTTAGATTTAAAATGAAATTTATTCATTTATTTTTTTAATATATTTTTTGAGAATATATTATTATATAGTTATTTCACTTTATATTAAAATTATACATTTTTTAAATATTCATGTAATTTTTACAAGGTTTCAACATTAAAATTTGAGTATTTTTAATTTGAATATAGACATCACATTAAACTTATAAACATCATATTAAACCTATAAAAATTTAATCATAATTTTTTTTTAGATTTATATTTAAGTATAATAAAACATGTGTGAAGTAATTTTTTGGTTTATGATCCACCAAATTATTTTAGATTCTAAATTATAAAGATCAACTTCTTGATGATGACCTCTTTTAAGATATATTTTTTAAAATAAGAATCTATTATAAATATATTTTATGCATAAGATTTTAGATTTAAAATTGAGTCCTTTAATCTCATATATATATAATATATTTTTTATTTTTACCTTTTTAATAGGAACACCTCCCACTATCTAAGTATTTTTATTTTATATAAAAATGATATTTTTTTAAAATTACATTTTAAGTTTAATATAAGTTTAGTTATTAAAATGTTTACAAGAATTTGTATAATTATGAGATTATAGTTACAAAAATAAAGTTTATTATTTTTAAATTTTTTTAAGTATTTTAGGTTTTAAATTAATTATTATGTAAGTAATTTTTTTTGGATTGGTAATGTAGTTTTTTCAAAATATGGAGCTACAAATTAAGTTTGGGATACAATTGGGGCTCTATTTCTTGATAATTAAATCAATTTAAATGATCATTATTGGTCATTGAATTTATCAAGTCAATTCAAACAACCATAACTGACATGCTCAATATCCAATAAAATTTAAACACTGATGAAGATAAACACAACCAACTCTCTTTACCAACCTTTCTACATCTCTTCGACATCATATAAAAAACTTATTGAAAGGTAATTATAAAAATAATATTTCAAATACATATTTAAATGTAATGAAGTATTCATAAATGTAACTTTTTATACGCATTTTTACTTAAATTATAATCTCATGGTCTTTTCACTATTTTATATATAAGATTTTTAGATATATATTATTATATATGAGAAAAATTTATAATTATATTAACAAAAGTAGAAGTGGAATTATTAAATTGAAGAATCAACTCAGAAATTTTAGTTAAAGATTACATTCGACAAAGTAGTATCAGAAAGGTCACTTTGAATCATAAAAAATAATTATATTATTGTTGAAGAGAAAACTTTAACATAAAAAGTGTTATATGTCATCTCTTTTTTATATGATAACATGGAATAAATATTTAAGAAGTATTGCTCTTAAGTTATACAAATCATCATTAATACAGATTCCTACATGGTATATGAAGAAAAATTTATTTTAATTTATTTATATATAAAATTAATATATTTTAATCTTAATTTTTTTTAAAATTATAATATCTTACAAAATCAAATAATTTATAATATTATATAAATTTTAAAATATAACTCCTTATAATTTACATTGAAAATATAATCTATAATAATAATTGACAATTCAACATAACATTGAATTATGATAAGACAATTTGACTTGAAATTTTTAAATTTATTATAAAATGGAAAGAGACAAATGATATTTTATAATTATCAAATAATTTGTAATGATTTATTTATAATTTACAATTTGTTATTTTTTAAACCTATTTTAGATTTAGGTGATTTGAACAAGTATAAAGTTATTGAAACTCACATTGTATACAATATAACTTAACATATACACATGAAATTATTAATAGCTTACTAAACATAGAAATGACCAAGAGATAAATTACTTAGTTGATATTTTGTTCTATATTACTCCCTATTTGTGTACAGTTCTTTGAAATGATCTAAAATCAATTTATAACTATTCAATTACAAAATTAGACTATCAAAATCTATGAGGATGCTACGAATGAAATCTAAACACTTATGTTAATTGGTCCCATCTATTATCTATTAGAAATATCCATATTTAACATTATGATTTATTCTACCACATTTTACTATGCCTTTTTGTCAAGATGATTTATGTGTAGTTTATTGACCTTAGTTTTATGTGAAGATCCCGATTTGGTCTTCCTCGACCTTGAAACCCTAGCTCCACTTTCAACACTTGATTTACTTAAAATAAGGGAGGTAAAATATGTGTTAAACAACCTCAAACACTCCTCATTAAGTGATTAAATGTTTATTACATTTTAAAACTTTGAATAGGGGTCAAATCCCATGTAGTTTTCTTGTCTATATGTGCACATGCTCAATAATGTTATGCTAGATTGCAATGCAAATCTTTAGATTTTGACACTTGACAATATGAATATTTAACCTTGTATTAGTATTTAGACTTAGATTTTTGGATGCTCTTTTGAGGGTTTTTATATGTATATGATTTATAATAGTGTCTCAAGGATGTGCAAGTAAATATCTTAATGTGCAAGTAGGTTTTCAATGTAATTTCCAAGTAGTGACCAAGTGAGTAAGACCTTAGACTTGTCTTGTATTTATAGATGAATCTTTGGTATTTACCTATTGGATGACATGGAGAATGTGTTTAGGTTGACCCAAGATAAAGATTTTAATTTTAAAAATAGTCATTAGCAGCCTCAAAACACTTTCGATGAAGGTAATTTTTTTTAGTAACCACTAGTATCCAACTATTGCCAACACTATCTAGGATGGAAAAAATAGTGGTTTAGAATATTAAGATAATCCACTTAAGAATATAGCTTGTTCTATCACATAGTAAGGAGATATTGAATATGAAAGATAAAAAATTGGGATGGCCAAGTCCACATATAGATTAAAAAATGAGAGTTAATGTGATCAAGAGTTAAATGAGTATGCACAAGTCATGTGTGTCAAAGATAGGTCAAAAATGATATTTTCAAATGTCTAATACTAATTTTAGGTGTCTACAATTACACATGGAAATTTATTTTTCCATAAATTACTAACATATCTAATGATGTGAAGACCTATATTTAAAATCATGTGTTAGTACTTTAAATAGGAATTTATGAGTGCATGACTATGATTATCCTTGGTCTTGGTTGACTTGATTCATAGATTTTTTTGCATCATTTTTCACATCTATCTACATATGTATAAAAATATCAAAATTTAATAAGTACATTTGACATAAATAATTTTTGTTATCCCTAGGGTTGTGCGTATATAGGGATTATGAAGATTTTGGCTAAGTATAGTGGTTGTGTGGGGTGTGCACAAGGTTAAGTAATAATATGTGTAGGAAAGTGCAAGAATTTTTGGTTGCATTTGGAAAGGAGGGAAGGCCATCCAAGTGAAATAAATTAGACGTGGGTGAGGGTTTCATGAAGAATGTAAATGAAAGGGGTTGCATAAGGGTAGGAACTACACATAAGTATAGGTGGCAACATAAGATATATGACATGTTTGTAGATGAGATAGAATGAAATCAAAGATGAATATATTGAAAATATCTATGATACCTTATTGAATAATTCCACCTTGATATTATTTTCATGAGTAGGTAGGTGGGGGAAAACTAGAAATAGGACCCCTAGCCACTCATTTAGGAATCTTGGAATATAGATGTTTTATAGACTTTAACATATTGCATGTTTTATAAAGCTGATAAATTTCTTTTTGTAAGTAGTGTAAGAATTAATCTATCACACTAAAGACTAAGTATGCATATATCATATATATTTTCATGAATATGTTATTTTAAATTAATGAAGATAAAATGTTACTAACTTTTGTGTATGATTTATAGGGGATAGATCTTACTGATGGATTAATATATGGTACACATTTCTATTAGTAGTTTCCCTTAATTCCTGTAATATTCTAAATGGTAATGGGTCTCAATGTATCTTGTATGCTTAAAATGAATACTTAATATTATGGTTAAGTAACATGGAAACATGCTTGAGATTATTTAAGTGTTGAGTTTCTTAGATTTTTGTTGACAATCAAAGTATCCTATTTTACCATAACATTTTAGTTCCATTTTCAAGACCCTATTTACTTAGCTTGTGGGAATTAAGGGTTTGTATGTAAGATTGCATCATGTTAAAACATGTCAGAGGCATATTTTGAGTCCAATTCATTTATTTAATTAATAAATCTCTAGGTTGTGTGTATCATAAACTGAAGGAGTGGCTAGGTCAAGAAATATATAGTGACATGTATGAGATATTTTGGTGTGAGTATCTAGAGAATTTACACACATGGTTGTTTACATACACAAAATATTTAATTAGGAACTTGGGGGATGGGATGATTATATGGATGAGTGAGTGAAAAAATTGTAAGAACTTGACATACTATGGACATGCAATGTTTACGTGTGGTGGTAAAGAACATTGAATAACTATATTATTGAATTTTTTGTATGAATGTATAACTACCTAAAGGAGGCAAAGTTTAATTTTTTATGCAAGACTAGAGGTTATTTTTTCAAGATAATATTACTTTGGATGCAAATGATGAAATTAAATTTTGGTATTGAAAATTTGAGAATGTAAGGTTAAAGATTTTATGCATGGCTTAGATGTAGATTAGGTCAGAGAAAAGTACTAACTTGGTGTGGGAAATGGAGGGGGAAGATGATCTTAGAGAAAGTAACATTCCAAGTGATAGGGAAAAAATATTCCAATTTTATGTGGAAAAGAGGGAATGTATGATGATACCTTAGGATCCTGAGAAGAAGTCATATATATTATGAAAAGACTTGCATGAGATGGGGAGGATATAAGATTGGTTTAGACAAAGGATAATTATGCTCTAATGAGAAAGGGGAGATGTGTAGTGATAAACCTTGGAGTAAGGAAAAATAATAAGAAGATGGAAATCCATAAGTTGAAGTATAGCATGCATAAGAAGACTCAACTTTAGATCCATTAGAAGCTGAAACCCATGCATATATTAAGCAATTAGAGGAAAATGTTGAGGAGATAGTGGAAATTATTGGAATAGGATACTTTTTGAGAAGAGAGAGTGATAATTATGTGTTGAGGCAATTAACATAGAAGGAATTAGTAGTGGGAATGAGAATATTATACAAAAGTCACCAGTAAGTGAAGTAGTGAACATGTCCATAGTAGGGATAAATATAGTAGAAGACATGACGTTTACTCAGTATAAAAATTATTACAAGTATTACCAAAAAAAAATCACATAAACGACCCAACTTTAGGTATGTGTAATTTTAAAAAAAAAAAACTAAAAGGGGTAAAAATATTATTAAAACTAGAAAAGAACAAATTTACATAAGGTTATCCTAGTCAATCAGTTGGTCAAGCTTCTGGGAGAATTTCAGAGGTAGCAACCTATGTTCTGACACGTTCCAAGGGGGCCCATGCTCAGAAGCCCATTTGGCCAAGCATTCAGCCACCTTGTTCCATTCGCGAGGGATATACCAAAAGGAAACAAAATCTAAAGAAGTACAGAGCTAAAGGATCTAAAGTGCCACTCTAGCCAAATGCCAGTCAATAGTCTCAAAATTTTGATCATTCAACATATTAATAATAACTTGCGAGTTAGATTCGCAAATGATTCTATTCCAGTTGAGAGAGAAACATTACTAGATAACTACTAAAATTGCAAGAGCTTCCATGAAGTTATTAGTATACCAACCCTTGTGAATAGAGAAGAAAAAAATCACCTAACCAGATCTGTCACGGCCCACCCCACCTATCCCAGTAGGTCCAGGGTTCCCACGAGATGAACCATCGGTGTTGATTTTAAGCCAACCAGTCTCAGGGGGAGACCACCGACCCGTCTTATCAACAGGATGCTTTGACTGACCATGGGCGTGCTCTGTAGTGAGAGGGGCGAGGGGAGTACCCTAGGGGGTGGTAGGGGCCAAGCGCACATATACCTTGGCATTAGTCAAACTCAAGTCCACCACCAGGTTGCATTTAGAATGAAGCATTTCTAAAAGAGAGCTCAAAATTCTCCCCCACAAGACACGAATCTCAGTACTGGTACCTTGGAAAATCTACCTATTCCTCTCTAATGACAGCTGCCACAAGATGAAAGATGAGCCAATGTGTCACATGACTTGGAGAAAATAATCTTGAGAGGGGGGATGACCCAAGCGGTCCCAAAATTTTGCCAAAGAAGAAACGTGCCAACATGAGGAGTCCCAAACATCCCACCAGAAGTGCCAAATTAGTTTGGCAAAAGGACACTGAAAGAAAAGATGGGAGACAGTCTCCCCACTATTGTGGCAAAGAACACACATGGAGGGCTCCGGGAAACCTCATTTGCAGAGATTGTCCCAGGTGAGACATCTATTGTGAACTAACACCCAAAGAAAGAAATTACACTTGGGCCAAGAGTAGCTGTTCCAAACTGTGGTCCCCCAAGGGACCACCACCTCACCAAGGAGATGTTTAGTCAAGGCAAGGTATCTGGCAAAAATAGAATACTTCCCTGAGGGGTCTCCTCCCTAGGCCACAACATCATGCTCCTACAAGGAAATACATTCCCTAGAGGCCAATATCAAAAATAACTCCTTCTGATCCTCAATAGAGCCTCCCAAAGGCCAGTCCAAGGAATTCTTCCATCTATAACTCACTGTAGTGCCCAACCTGATGACCTCTTTATAATGATCCACTGTATTCCAACCAACATCAAGCATAGCATCACAGAGCAACTATAGATGTGGATGAGAGGATAAGAGAGGGGGATGCCCATCCCAATAGTTGGTCCAAAAAAGGGTGTCTGTTCCCCTATTGTAGATCCAAAAAAGGCTACGCTTCACTAGTTGAGCACCTCGCTTGAGGGTTTTCCAAACCATCAACCCTCTTCCCTCTAGGGGGATTCTAGGAATATCCTCAGGCCTCTCCTCAAGGTAGTATTTAAAGGCCAAAATGTGGGCCCAGAGTTGGGTAGGATGGGAACACCAGTGCCAATAGAGTTTGGCAGCAAGTCCTAATTGCACATAATTGCAGAGCGAAGTCCAAGGCCACCTTCTTTTTTTGGCCGACAAATGGTGTCCCAGTTAAGTAGGCTCCATTTGGTGTTAAGGAGATTGCCACTCCACAAAAATTGGTGAGAAAGAGCATCGAATTCCTTCAAGAAGTATCCAGGGGTAGCCTACACCATACTACGGTAAATGGGGAGGGCTTGAATCACTGACTGCAAGAGTGTCACCCTATTGGTAGTGGAGAGCCATCTGTGTGTCCAGTGGTTAACTTTCTATCTAAGTTTGTCTAGCATCCTTTGCCAAAAGAGTCTTGGCTATCTTCCAACCACAATATGGACCCCAAGGTAGGTAAGAGGAAGATATTGTGTCTGAAACCTCAAGATGGCCATAATCCTCCGCTGAATAGGCTCGGGGGTGTTAAAAAACACAATAAAGGATTTGTGGTCATTAATCATCTGTCTAGAAACCACCATATAAGTGTCCAGAATGAGCTGAAAAGCTTCAGCTTCCCAAATTTGGGCTTTCCCCACCAGGGAAGTGTCATCCACAAACTGGAGGTGGGATAAAGTGGGTAATCCATTTCCCCACCGCCAACCCTGTAACATATGCTGAGAAGCCCAAAGCTTAATAAGATGCCCAAGGCCTTCTACCAGAATAATAAATAAATATGGAGAAAGAGGGTCTCCCTGACGAAGTCCTATAGAGGCACCAAAAAGCTTAGAGGGAGCACCATTGATAAGGATCGAAAAAGAGGGGGTCGTAACACAGCTAAGCACCCAGCTGATCCAGTCTTGATTAAAGCCAAAAGTCTGAAGAAATTTATGCAGGAAGCCCCAGCTGAATTTGTCATACGCCTTAGCCATATCAAGCTTGACAAACATAGCACGGTCCTGGGAAATAATCATAGAATGAATAACCTCAAACGATATAACTACTCCATCTATAATCTGCTTACTAGCAAAAAATCCCCCTTGCTCCTCGGAGATGAGCTTGGGAAGGCATATTTTAAGCCTTTCCACAATCAGTTTAGTGATAATATTGTAGACCACATTGCAGAGAGCAATAAGTCTAAAATATTCTAACTAGTTAGCTTGTTCATGCTTCGGGATGAGCACCAAAAAATTAGCATTCAGGGCCCGAAGCATTTCTTTGTTGGAGTAGGACTCCTGGATCACCCCCAAAAGATCCTGATTGATGACATCCCCAAATGCCTAAAAAAATTCCACAGGGAATCCATCTAGTCCCAGAGTCTTACCTTTCTTCATGCCAAAGACCACTCCCTCCAGTTCTGACATACTAATAGGCCACATAAGGGAGTCGTTCATTCTTGGAGACATAATAGGGGGAATGCAAGATAAAATAGTACCTTCAACAAGCTCATCAGGAGGAGTATCATTTATGAATAGAGCAGAATAGAACCGTATAGCTTCCTTGGATATGTCTTGGGAGGATGTCAAGCTTCTACCATCCAAAGTAACCAAGGGCAAGATGAAGCACCTGTTACGGTGATCCTGGACAGAGTTATGGAAGAAAGCCATGTTCTTATCGCCCTCCTGAAGCCAGTCAACATGAGATTTTTGTTTCCAATAAATCTATTTGTGAAGCTCCCATTCCACCAATTATGTAGAGGCTTAAAGCTCAACCGCACATAGGGCTTCAGACAATCCAAGATCATGAATATGTCTGGTGATGGTGTCCAGCTAGTCTTGCACCCTTCTCTTCCTAGTATGGAGATTACCAAAATAGTGTAAATTCTAATACTTTAATTTCCTTTTCACATACTGGAGCTTCTTAGCAAACACAAACATAGCCGTGCCATAATTCAGTGTCCCTTGCTGCCACCATCCTATCATTAAATCCTGAAGGGAAGCATCACAAAGCCACATCAGCTGAAATTTGAAAGGTGGCTACTTAGGAGCAGCAATATATCTCATAGAGAACATGATAGGCCAATGGTCAGACCCCTGCCAATCAAGAATATCAGAGGAGAGAGAGAATGAACTAGAGAGCCAATAGTATGAAACTAAAAATTTGTCTAGATGTTCCGAGATGGCCGCATCTCCCATCCTACAATTGTTCCATGTGAAAAGGCCATTGAGGGGTTTAACATTTGAAATATGTAACCGATCAATATTTTGTTGAAATAGTTCCATAGAAGGTCCCAACCAAGCTAGTCCACCCCTCTTCTCCTCCAGGCTAAGGATAGAGTTAAATTCCCCAGCTACAACCCAGGGCAAGAAGGGTTGGCAACTTCGTACATAACGGATATGGTCCCAAAGCTTGAGCTAACCTGGAAGATCCACTGGGGCATATACATTAGTGACCAAAATCATCTCACCAGTCTCCAAAGAGGAAGCAACCATAGAGAGGGCTGAGATACAGGACAACCAAAGGTGTGGCATGACTCTTCTCGGATCCCAACACATAGCAAGGCCCCCCAAAGTCCCCAAGGCACCAATACCCTGGCAATGGCCGTGGAACCAAAATTTAGGGCGGCAAGTGAACAAAGAGTCAATAGAGATTTTGGTTTCCTGAATGCAGAGAATGTCAAGAGAATAATCTCTCACCAGCTTCTGAATAGCCTTTTGTCTAGGGATGCTATTCAACCCCCTCACATTCCATGATAGAATAATCATTGAGTTAATTAAGGGAAGTGTTCATCCATGGTCTTCACCACCCCTGACTCTACCAGTAGATCTCCTGTAAGTTTAATCCTCTCTTGATCCTTTCTGCATCCTGCTCGAGAAGGTGTGGAGAGGGATGCCTTCTTGAAAGGTCTCTGCATTAAACCAAGGGTGGAAGAGGGTCATTTTTATTTACTAGGAACTTCCACTTCTTTTGCCAAATCTGCCCAACGTACTTCTTTTTCCTGTGTGGATGCCACCACGAGGGCATTGCCCTCTGGGTCAAGAACAGATTCTAAAGCTTGCTAAGTGGCAAAGTCTTGGGGATTAAAAGGTAAATAATTCCTTCCTTCCAGCCCCAACATCCCACACTTTTCCACTACCGGGGTACCCTCCTCTATGATCATGTTATCAAGAACTTCAAAGTGGTTGAAACCTGCATTTCCTTGTCGGTCAAGATGAGAGCGCTTCTGGCCTTTCCCTCTTGTTTGACAGTGAACTAGGGTAAAACCATCCCTTTCAAGTCCCATTGAGTTGGATTGGCCTTACTCCAAATTGGGGGTATTCAAGGGGGCTTTCCCTTTTGCTATGCTATTTGGCTATCCATTTTTGCTATTGACAGGATCAGGCTGTCCATTCCTCAAACCTTCATTTGCAGTTTGTGGACCAGTTGATCCCTCAGAGGTGCTTGAGCCTTTAGGTGCATGAGGGCATTGCCACTTAAGATTTCCATACTCATGATAGAAATGACACCGAAAAGGGATGGACTCATAATAAATTGGTTGAATCCAGGTGGATGTGCCCAAGTATATTTCAATAGAGTCTGGCAGAGGGTTGTTGATATCAATATCAACACAGATGCATGCATAAGAGATTACCTTTTTGTCTAGAGATTGGTGAGAAATTTTAGTAGGTGTTCCAATCATAGCCCCAATCTAGCATAGAATATCCTCATGCCAAAATTCTAGAGGCATCCTCAGAAGGCGGACCCAAATCGGAACTCGTGAAGGGAGATCTTCAGCAGAGTTAAACCCTACATGCCAGGGTTTTATAAAGAGGCCAATACGATCGTAAAAGTATGGGCCACCCTCAAAAATCCTATTTCTATCAAAAATGCAAGTGAAATTAACCATGAAATAGCTATTACCAGCCATCATGATATCAAAATCTCCTAAAATCTGCCATGATCGACGAATCCAGGCTTCTAGAGCCGACTAGGATATACAAATTCCAAGAAACTTATAGATTATCACGTGAGAAGCCAAATATTCAAAATCATCTTTAACAGTGTCTGATAGAATAACTAACATAGGTCTATCTTGGCTGCAAGGAAAGCAACCATTAACTTTGTTGATCCTACTGCACTCACCCACATAGAACGCCTCCTTTCTTGCCTCTTGTGAGCTACCGCCAAGTGAAGCAAGTCCAGCTGCAGATGGTTCCGCTCCATGCAGGCCACCGAAGCCCTCACCCACATCCATCCTTAAATTTATCTCTAGGTATGTGTAATTCTTACAAGAAATCATTATAGTGAGTTATGAACCACCACCAATTGGGAGTAGTACACAAAAATAAACTCAACAAATTTTTCCTAAAAAATATATTTTATGAGATGTAGATCTATTTATAATAATATAGGGATATGAGTAATGAATATGATTATATTCATATGTGTGAAATTATGTGATAAGAAAAGTGAATTACATCACTAGATAATAAATGTAGTCAATTTTTAATAGTATAGGACTGAACACATAATTGGTATAGAAAGTATGGCCCTAACTAGTCCATGGTAGATTTTGATGTAATGAAGAGTAACTTTTTGATAGAATTTCATATTTTAAAAAATGAACAATGAAGCATCTCAACTATGGAAGAAATCAAACATGGTCCATTGGGGAGTATGAATGCATATGATTTGTGTTTAAAAAATATACTATCTAAAATATCCTATCATATACACCCATTAAAACATTTGTAGCGGTTTTTTGGTAGACTATTAACACTATTCAAGAGAGATTTGGCCATGAATACCTTCATAGATGCACTAGAGGAGTTGGAGGTTGTGCTAAGATTATAATCAACAAGTTGGATGAATACAACACTAGTATATTCTTACAAACACAAATTATAAATATGATATCCCAACTATAAATGTTGAAATCAAACATAGTGGATGAGAAAAAGAAAGGGTTGTTGTGGACCAACTATGAGATAGGAGGGCACATAAAAATATATTTCAAGGTGAGGTGAATTTAAGATATGAACAAATGATATGAGGTATGTGTGTTGGTCTCAAGATGAATCTATCCATGCCCATTCCTACATAGCAAAAAAATATTAAGGTCACATGTGGTGAAAATTTTGCAAGATAAACACTCATGATATAATTTATTATAGAGTCATTGATGATATTCATTAGGCAAAAAAATGGGGCTTAGAGAAACCACCAAGTACTTGTGTAAGAGTTACAAAACCAAGGATAAAACAAAATCAAGGTGGGTACAACTAACCTTAGGGAGGATATGGTCTAAAGCAATGAAGTTATGGATAAAATCAAGGCAGATATAATGAGGGATGTTATGGTCCATATCAAGGAGGGTATCATAACCAAGGGGTTATAACCAAGGACATGGAAGTATTATCCAATGTGGATGATGAGTCTAAAATATGTCACTAATCCTATATATGATTAGTTTAACACCTTTCATTTGTCCATTTTTATAAGTCCCCACCCATACTTAATAATGCAAACTCCATTTATATTGCATATATGTGATATTGCGATATAAAGTCTCAAATTTATAAATAAACAAGTATGATTTAATTATTTTTTAGTATGGTTCTACTAATGATAAATGTAGAATTCCTATGATACCTTTAAGTATAAAATAGAAATAAAACCATTGAGGAAACAACATTTGTAACATCTGTTATGAAACCTATAATAACTGATGTGCAACTTGTAGTAGCTACAACATTCATTTCCAACCCTTAGCAACAGATTTAGTGGTTGTTTCCAGATTATATAAATATTTTTAGTGGTTATATCTAATATGTATCATGGTTGGATCATTCATATAGCACCAACAAAAATTATTGACCTTGAATTTCTATTACTTCCACTTTGTTGGGAGTTGAGTAATTATTTTAGGAGAATATTTATTATTTAATTCATACTACACCATTACTGGTTTTTGAATTTATTGTTCCAATATATTCCTAGATTTACTCTCTCAATTATTTTAGAGAATTGAATAAATATTTTAGGGATCAACTAAATATTATCCTATTTTGAAGATCTACTATTTTAGCTTTATTGTTGCAACTCTCTCGAGTACGGTTGAAGGTTATAACTTGTTTTATTTTAAGCATAATTTTGGATTTTTGGTTTTAACCACATATATATTAGGAATCTAAATAAAGTTATTCATTCTTTATTTAATAAAAGGGGATGCACATGGTAAGGGGGTGAAAGTTAGAGAATAGGAATCAATAGTCATAATTAAGTTATTATAATCTTGTAAGCTTTCCATAGCAAATTGATACATAATCATCAATGAAAAATATTTGACTTGAAGTAATTCATCTGTATAAGGAAGGGATATAAGCGCAAGTCCAATGAGGCAAATCCCACTCACAAGGAGTTATGGTGAGATCCCCATCCATTAGATTAGTTTACTTTATGTTATGTGATTTCTTTCCTTCCTATAATTTCATTAAAGTGTATGTTATTTATGAAATTTACCTTTGAGCATGTATCTTTCAATCCCATGTGTGTACTTTCAATTATGTGTGGAAAGTTTCCAAACTTAGATTAGTATTTCAATTCTATCATTTTCCTTTATTATAAGTGTGTTATTTCCTTTCTGTAAAATGTGACACACTTCCTATAATTCATTTTCCATAAGTATGATTCACTTCCCTATGATTTACCTTTTATAATCATGTTTCCTATATGTAACTATTTTCCTATACCAAATGTTTAGAACCCAACTTTTGAAAGTGACTAGTGTTGCACAAATAGTGTCAACATCTTGCCAAAATACATGCCCTAGGTTGACAATTAGTGAATGTATTGGAATTGATAAACCAAGTGGTTAAATTTTACCATTGTTGATTGGTGAGGTTGTACACAAGCATTGGACACATTGCATTAGGTTTAATTGGTGTTTTAATTCTTCTCATCAATGGATTATATGGACAAGGGAAAAATGGATGATCACTAGAATGACAATTCAATAGATCAATTTTTAGATGTATGTATATGAATCATTATCAAAGATAGTGGCCCATATTACCAATGTGTGGGCATTGCAATGAGGGGTATCACACCGAGGATTACCTAGATTTAATAAAAGAATATTTTGTAGAAGGATAAGGCTAAATAAAATGGGATGATAAGTTGTGTAGATGAAGGGAAAAAACATCCCTTAGAATGGATAAATGGGAAATAAAGTCAAACAATGAAAAAGTGGGGTAGTATGGGAAAATCACTACTAGGAGTGGGTTGGAAACACAACCACGATGAATTAAATTCAATAAATAGAGATGATAGTGTGCAAACCTAAAGTTAAGATTATATAAAATCATAATTCATCATTTCAAAAATTAATCTTAGGATAAGAAAAGAAATTGATTGAAACCATCTAAAGTGAAGTTTAAACTGTATAAGAGGTAGATCGTGGAATAAGGGAAACCCATAGAACAACTCTTTACACACAATATATACGAGAGTTGGGTGAAATATTTTCATGACTAAAGCATGAAGGAATTTTTTTCATTGATAAGAACATTTATTACATAAATTATGGGGGAGGTATTAGAATATGTGAGAGCACACTCGAAGGAGGTTAAAATTTCATAAAGCACAAGCTATCACAATGAGTTTTTGATTAACAAAAATATTAATGAATGGGACCTCACCAACATACTGATAGATATAAGCACAACGGTGAATATTTTAGAAAAATATGTTTGGAAGAAGATGGGGATCCCAAGATTAGTCTCGTCTACAACTATCTTGTTCATTGGAAATAAGACATGTTCTAAGCCAATTGGGGTATTACAAAATGTGTAGTTGGACATTGTGGGAATAAAGCTAACAATTAATTTTAGATAAATTGAGTTGGAAGAGGCAGAAAACTATCCAACTATACTTGGGATATCTTGGTGTTATGAAAAGCATGTGGATATGTGTTTTAAATAGAGTTATATGAGTTTCAAAAATGATGAACAAATAATTGTCATCCCATTTGATAATAAGCATGGACTAGAGTATGTGGAAGGTGTATATATTTATGAATAAATTAAAAATGTTTATAATATCACCATGGAAGATAAGGATTAACTTAACACACAATATGATGGCAGACTAAGCTAGAGGATTGAAGCATCTGTGTTGGATACAATAAGTGTTGAATGTGCTTAGTGGATGGAATAATAATATGAATCAACTCATCGAAAGTGAGAATTTTTTTGAAGATGAAGCGTAAGGTCAATATAAGGTGGGATGATTAGGTGCCATTTAAACAAGATAGGAACTTAGTTGGTAAATGTATGAAAATGAAGTGGGTTCCCAGAGTGACTAACATGGATTTTGAACAATGGAAAAAAATAGTGAGAGAATGGTTGAGGACTCCAAGGATGGGGTGAAAGAAGCACCAAACATGAAATAATATGTATTAAAAGAGGTGGCTTACAAAAATATGGTGCACACAGAAGAGGGAAATGATTAATAAAAAGAGGTAGAGGAGGACATTCATACAAAAATCCTAGTAGTCTAGACTTAAAGATGATTCACATTATGGACTTAGGTTTGACCAATATGGTAGTGAATATCCATAGTATGTGTCTAGATGAGATCTCAATGGTATGCCAATAGATACCATAACCATGCAATCCCCAAGACTATAAATTTGTAAGACTTGGAAGCCACATAAGATAAAAAGATAGTCTACCAACTAGGATAGAAAATGGATGCCATGAGATGAGTGCATGTATAAAGAACTTGATCGAAGAATATAAAAATACCTTTTTTATGAATGATTTGAGAAAACCAATGTTAAGGAAAGATGATTCGTATAAATATGACATATATTAATCTACATGGATGACTACATACTCTATGGAACTATAAAAACAAGGTGAAAGCTTGGCACATTATTAGGGTATTACGCATTTTTAAATAAATTTGTACATAAAATATGTGAATTTGAATGACCTAATAGATGGGTGTATACATGTATAAACATTCAAAATACTAATGGGATAAATCCACTAGCATTGAGAAAAGTTTTAACTTAAAAATATTTCTTGATTTTCTAGTTTACTTTTGCTAAAGTTTTTTTCTTGGTTTTATGTGAATCAACACAAGCTCTTTTATAAACCTCATTGGGAAAGTTGAGTGGGGAATATCTCAAAGGAACCATATTATAGATGTCTAAGTACCTTGGAAGGATTTCTCTATGGTCAATTCTATAAATCGAGCCAAGTAAGTTGATCAATGGGTAACTTGAGGCTTTTATGCCAAATGTCTAATTATATAAGAGGAATATTTATATGTAAGTTTTTTTTGTATAAATTTAAGTGTGTTAAAAAGGAAAAAGAAAGTCATAATGACCATTGGATAATGTAGACACTTGAAAATAACACAATACATTTGTAGTGGTAAAAGCACCCTGTGACCCCCTTTAATTACCTTGGACCATTTCCTAACTTCTCAACAACCAAAAATAAGTGAAAATGACTAACCTTAGCCATTTTGACTATTTCCCTAACCACTGATGATCGAACCTTAATTGCCAAAGGTTGACTCAGATCATCATTAGTTACTTGAACTCTTGAATGATCAAAAGAATCACTACAACTCAACTACAACTCACTCATTGATTACCAACTATCTAATTTTAGTCTATTGTTCACATGATCAATACATGATTAGACTATTTGATTAATCTATTGTTCACAGTATCATTTATTATCTCATGACCAACATTCAACCCAAACACCACACCCAAAACTTCTCTATAACTCTCCTTAACATATTTATTTTCCCAAACCAAATCCCATAGTAACCATTGATGGTATTTCCTAACCACTGATAGACTTTTCTAATCACCTACGGTCACCTAACCACTGATGGTCATACCTAGACCACCGATGGTCACTGTGTGTCCATTTTCACAATAACAATCTGATTTGACCCATCTACACATACCCAAATCTTAGTTTGTGAGTTTTCATTTTATCACAAAACTTTAACTTATTTTTTGAATTAAGATCGAGTGATTTAACATTATTATTTTTAATCAAAATCACTTGTTTCTTTTCAATCATTTCTTGTATTTGATTTCAGTACCTTCTATTATTTCATGCAAGCACCCATTTTTAGTTTATCAAAACTTAAGTTTTTTAAAAGTGTGGATGGATAGCCTCTAAGGAATCTTGTGCTTCTTGGAACTAGCTCACGCTAGGTAGTCCACCCTACTATCTCACTAATCCACCATTTTCCAAATTACTTTATTATCTACAAGTCATCCTCCCCAAACAAAGAGGAGTATTAATAATAATTTAGACTCATGCATTAAAAACACATCAGGTTCTACTAACCTTACCCTTCTTTCAAGTTTTACAACTTCCATTCTAAAGAAAATAAAGCAAAATTTTAATGAAACATTCTGGCATGCGCAGTGGGACCCTTGAGCTTTTTCTTAGGTTCATAGCTATAGGACATTTATTTGAATTAGAGAAGAGTCATTCTTGTATTTTTTTCAAAAAGATTAAACATTCCTTATTTCCTTTATTCCCTTCCAAAACACAAGTTCTAGTTTCTTTTACTTTCTTAGAAAAAATTAAAAATTGTATTGTTTTGCTTTCATTCTGAAAATCAAAAGTATTCATCCTAGGCTTAGGATTTGAATTATCATCATCATATCTAGGTACATCATAGTTATTTTTTATTCATTTGAAAAGACACCAAAAATTTCATTTTGGAGTAAAATTAACCTTTCATCCATAGTTTGTTTGTGTTGATTAGTTCACATTGCTTAAATTAATCATAGTCTTACTTCTCTCTACACACACAAGGCCAAACCACATACTCAATTAAACATCAAAACATTGACATAAGGCCTAAAATGGATTTCATCACCTACCAGTCACCTTTCCTTGGCTATCCTACTTGGATTTCACCATCAATGGGAGAACCAACTCAGTACACTGGCTGAGTATAATCTCTAGCAACTTGATATATTTTGGCTAAGCATCCAACACCTTTATCACTATGGTGTGTGAAGTGAGGGGTTAAGACCTAATATCAAGCCACATACCAATTTATAGTACAAATATTGAGAGCCTTTAATTACCTAAAACCATCTTTAGACATCTTGCTCTAGTACCCGCTCTACAAGCCCAAGTTGGTCTTCATAACTTATTTAAAATTGAGGCATAATCCTAAAGAGATATAAAAGGTACCTTATTATTTTAATGCACTCTAGTGTGTGCATTATTTTCCTGGAGATCTTTTTATTTTGATTGCTTCTCTTTTGAATTGTGAGATCGCTCTTATCTTCATTTTCCCCTTCTTTGCATGGTTCTCACTAGACAATAATTAAGAAACCAATAAAATATGGATTCACCTCCCAACCACCCATATTCCTTTCTCCCTCATTCGTAGATTACCATTCAGATGTGGAAATTTCACCCTACCATTATGGAAGTCTTGTTATACCTCATATAGTTGTCTAAAGAGATACATATTTTGACACCTTTCTAGATAACAACCCCATATCCCTCTGACACTACCTTAACACCATATTTCACCGTACCCCTACTTTAGTTCCATATATTGATCCATATTATGATATGCCATCCCATATTATGGGTATCACATCTATTTCCACCATTTCCACCCAACCCTTAGTCACCCAAACATCTTCTTCTACCAATAATCCCTCTAATACCACCATCCAAAACCAACACCCAAACACCTTACACCCCAACTAATAACTCATATAGTATAGGAACAACCCAATCTTTGGGCACCTATACCCCACTTACCATTGGAGTACCCTATACTAGTATTACCACACCTCATCTTGTTATCTCCAACCCACCAACCTCCATGTCAATCCAAATCTTGGTGGTTTCCATACCTTCTACACTTCCACCCATTAGTACCAAGGTTACCACCCATCCTCAACCTATCGACCTGACCATACCTCTAACCCAACCCATGTCGATTCCTAAACAAGTGCCCATTGCACCCAACCCAAGCTATATTCTTAACCCATAAGGGTATATGGCTCCACCTTCTACCCAACCTCCTATATCCACTTATCCATATATGTCATACTCTTAACCACCCATATCCATATACCAATATGTGGAACCTCTCAACCTTCCACTAGCTATCTATTTATTTCACTTACCCAAACCCAACAGGGTCTACCCTATAACTATGGGGGTGCACAACCATAAACCAATATAGTTAAGATGTTAATGGATAAGATGACAAATTTAAAGTCATCTATTTTTGGTGCCCATAACTTCCTATCATACGATCAAATTTGTAATGAACCAATTCATCCATCTATCCCAATCCAACCTTATCTTCCTCAATGGGAACATTCAAAATTTTCAAAATTTTAGAACAAGGAAGATCTTCAATATCATCTTAGAGCATTTAGACACTCTTTATATTTGATTTCTTATGATGATGCTCTCCTTTTCACCTTTCCCATGTCCCTATCTAGTCTAGAGTTAGATTGGTATAGTGCTATTTCTAGACATTCCCTCTTTTATTTTGACCAATTAGCCCAAAATTTCTTAGATAATTTTCCATCAATATATCTAAGAAAGTTTCCATGACTGACCTCTACTCCATTCATCAATTTGAAGATGAGTCAATTGCTGATTTCATGGCCCATTGGATAGGTTTGATAAACCAACTCTCTTTCTCTTTACCCCAACTCAAGTTGATTGAGATTTTATCTCAAGCTTGTGCCAAACATATTTATTCCACTCTATAGGTTCAGACCTTCAAGACATTTGATGAGGCTTTCACCATGGCAAGGAAATTAGAGATTAGAGCCATTGATGAGGGAAAGCTAAAATTGAGAAATAAGAATTCTAGTTTTAAGTCAAATGAAACTTTCTCCTCTAAAACCACCAACCACTCTAATACCAACACCAAAACCAAGGGAACCAAAAATGTAATTATCATTAAAACCACCCCTCCTTTAGTTTTTAACCAACCCAACTCTTCTAATTCTTCCAACTAGAATACTTGAAACCAAAGCCGTAATAACAAAAGTAAATATACTCTACTAGGGGATTCATATGCTTCCATTTTGTAAAATTTATTTAAAGAAAACATCATAAAAATTCCTCCAATTAAACCTCCAGGACAATTTGATTCCTCTTGTCCTACACCTAGTTGGTATGAGGAGAACAAATTGTGTGCCTTCCACCATGTCATTGGACATGATGTTAGTAGGTGGAATACCTTCAAAAGAATTGTCCAAGGGTTGATTGATAAGGGGGAACTTGTGATACACAATCCCAATGCACTCCCAAAATATCCACTTGATATTTTTAGATAACCATTCCCCAACCATGCCCCTTTCATGAGCAATGAAAAATATAAATTAGAGTCCACTCACAACCTTGAAGTCCATACTATTAATGTGGTTCTTAGTGATCTCACTATTGAGGAAAATGTATCCCAAACCACTTCTTTTTCCCCTCCACTTATTAAGGTAGTGGAGTCACCTTCTATTCCTTTAGGAACCACAACTAAGGAAATAACTATTCCCCTTTCTCCACTTATTGAGGTAGTGGAGCTACAAATCTCTCCTTTGGAAGACATAACAAAGTAGGCAACAATTACCACCACACCTTTCTCTTCCATCATAGAGCAATCCACTCTTCTTTTGGAAATCATTCCTAAGGAGGAGGTAACCTTACCTACCCCTCCCATGAGGGAATCACCTCCCAAGTCCTTGGGGCCTTTGGTTGAGGAAAAGGATAAGGTAACCACTCCCCTCTCTCAACACATGGGTTTGTCCTTTGAGTCCAATATCGAAGGAACCAAACTCGTCTATAAGCCTCTCTCTATACTAGTTCAAAACTTGGAGTTCTTATCCAAACCTAACATGGATCGAGCCACATTTTAGCACTATCTTAAGATCCCCTATCCAACCAAGCAATATCCCTCAACCATACCATTTTCAACCCAACCTTCCACTTCCACTAGTGAATCCACCATCATCCTAACCAAACCATTGAAAATATCTACCTCTCAGACCATAGTTTAACTAACCAAACCAACTCCACCCAAAGTAACCCAAGCACCTTCTACCATCTTAATAAAGCCCATCAAAAACCTAGGCATGCACCCCACTCAGAGCCTTACTCACCTTCCATTAAATTTGGATTTATAACCATCTATCCCACCAAATAAAACCCAAAATTAAGCCAACCAAGAAAGTGGAGAGACCTAGGATCCCAAAAAACAAAACCTTGTCACCCATTTCTACCTTGCTTTCCATTTTAGGACCAAATCCTTCTTCCATCCTAGGAACTCATCCTTTCATTAAGAAAAAAAGTCTCCTAAGGATAACCCAAACCCAACTTCCTCTTTTAGCTACACCTCTACCTATTCTTTCCATACCTTTTACCTCCAAACTATCCACTACCAAGTCTTCTATTTCTAAGCCCTCTACCTCCAAACCATCTACCTCTACACCTTATGCATCCAAACCACTAACCCCCAAGTAATATACTCAAAAAACACCTACTAAGAACATTCCACCACCCAAAACTCCACTGTGAAGCCTACTTCTAAGAAGCCTTCCACCCCAAAAGTCAAAGCCAAAACCCCAACACCCTTGCCACCTTTTCTTGAGTCTTACTCAACTATCCTATAAATACTATTGTAAGCTTCTTACTTGACTTTTTCTCCTATAAAAATATTTTACCCCCATATTCCTTAGCCATCCTAGTTTAATGATAATCTAATTTTCTCTTACCATAGAATACCTAGGCATGATACAAAGAACTATAAAGCTCTCCAAGTCCTAGTCCATCAGCTATGTACTGATGATGACCTATTATCAAAATAACCTCCCTTGATCCCATCATCAATTCAAAAACCAAAATCCATCAATCCAAACTTACCTACTCCTATACTCTCATCTAAGAGGGAGGAGGGACTGAAGCAGTCCTCTCGCACAACTCTCTCCCATATCCATATCATCCATGTGGTCATATGATCACAAACATAACAAAAGGATAAAGGAAAGGAAAAGGTGTCCATTATATGGAAAAACCCTTCCTCTACCACCAAATCACCCAACCAAACCCAAACACCTTCAACTTCACCTAATCCTAAGGTGTCCATCTTGGGTGCCTCCCAATCCAACCCTTCTGAGTCAATCCAAATATTAGTTCTAAAGTAACTTCACCAAACACCAGTGAATATGTGTTTATATGAACTAATCAATACCTCTCCCCATCATCATTAGGTGATGATAGAGGCTTTGTAGTCTATAGAGGTTTAATAAAAAGATCTACAGCCTCTAGCAGCCTTTGTTGGAGACCTCCAGCTTTCCACCCTTGTTACCTTTAAGTATTCATAAATACCCTCTATTCATCCCTATGATATGGATCCCCCCCTCTTCATTATTAAGTACATCAACTAAAACCATATCAAAAGGGATATGATTGATGGAGGGGATAACATTAACATTATCTCCTCCCATGTGTATGATCAGCTAAAATTACTGAGAAAATTATGTTGGAAACCACAATGATGCTCCATTCCTTCAATGACATTATGACAACAACTCTAGGAACTATCATCCTCCACATTAATTTAGAACCTCACACACTTCCTGAGATCTTCTATGTAGTATAAGGTGAGTTCTAATACAATGTTTTTCTTGGATTCCCTTGGATTTGTTCCATGAATTATGTGCCATCTACTTACATCAGTGCATCAAATTTGAGCATGAGGGTCAAGTAGTTACCATACAAGCTGACCCAAGTCTTTTTACATCATGAAAAATGACGTACCAACTGAATGATGTTCTCCTCCTTTCATCCACCAAGCCTTCACCAACCAATGATGACTCCACCTCTTCCACCAACTGTGCATTGACTAGTTCATCCATCCCTTCTACCAAAATCCCCATAAATGACTCTTTGGAATCAACATTACAATGTCTCTCACTTATGGAATATCATCTCTTGACCTTGGATGTCTTCCCTACTCCCTAGGAGTATGGGAACCTTAACCAAAACCTTGGTTATGATCATAATACCAAAACCATTATTCCTTTCATACCTCCCAATATATAGATTAATATTGTCTATGGTGGACTTGATCAACCATTTTATGCCCCCTCTACCTCCTCTTCTACTCAACAATTCACCTCTTATTTCTCCTATCTAGATAAACTAGAGTTCTCCAAGACATACCTCCATAGGTGTGCTTGGAAGGGATTTGATCTAGGACATTATGATCATGGACAACATGAGTTTTTTCCATGTAAGACCCAAAATCCTTGTGAGATATTTGGTCTTGAATTCACTCCACCTAAAGAACCAACTAATTATCCTCCCATTCCCATCATTGATGAGGAAGTCCCATCCTCATCGACCACTTCAACATTGAAATATAAGGATTTTGATATCATTCTCCTAACTTTTTTTCATCAACATGATTAGCCTTAGACCCATAACTCATCAAAAGGATGGGGAGATTGTAACCATTCTTTTAAATAATCTTGAGATGGTAGAATATGACTCTCCTACCATTAATATCAGTCGGCGTCAAGATGATGATTCCCTTCTCACTTATCATGGTGAATAAGATTAATCTATCCAAAAATATCTCCCTTTTAACACTTCAACTATTTTTAATGAGTCCACCATGGATATCAACTTGGGTACTCAGGACAAACCACACATCATCAAAATCAGCTAATCGCTAGTTTCCTCAAAGATTTAGGATTTTCCCTTCTTCCTATGAGATTGTAGCATATAATTTCCTTGGTATTAAAATTAAATGCTAGGGATCAAACCTTCCATCACTACCCATAATATCATTACTATCTACGATGCCAATCTTATCAAGTAAAAGCTTTGCTAGATGCACTCTCATATAGCCCTTCTTGTTAAAGAAGAGCTTCAACACTTCCTGTCAATGAATTTCATCCATCCCATTGACTATCCCCAATGGGTCTCAAATTTCATCCTTACCACCAAATAAATAGGGGGAATTTGCATTTGTATATATTTCCATAATCTTAACCTTACTTGCTCAAAAGATGACTTCTTTTTATCAAGCATTAACCAGCTTGTTGATCTTACAGTCGGCCATGAGATGTTATCTCTTATGGATAGTTTATTGGGCTATAATTAGATCTTGATTGCCCCCAAGGATCAACATAAAATTGCTTTTATCACCCCATGGGTAACCTTCTTCTATAGGGTCATGCCTTTTGGTCTAAAAAATGCTGGTGCAAACTATAATGTGTCATGACCTATATCTTCCATGACCTTATTCATAAAATCATAGAGGATTATGTAGATGACCTTCTTGGGAAATCTAAATGTTATAAAGATCATTTAGTAGTTCTCAAGGTTATTTTTGAATGCCTCATCCATTACCATGTTCACCTTAACCCTAAGAAATGTATTTTTGGGGTCTTGTCAGGAAAGCTCCTTGGATTTAATGTCTCTCTTCAAGGAATAAAAGTTGATCCCACCAAAATCAAAGTGATCCTAGACATTCATCCTCCCACCCACCTCAAGTAATTCTGTAGTTTGTAGGGGAAGATCCAATCCATTCATCACTTCATCTCCTAGCTATTTGATAGGTGCTAACCTTTCCACCACCTTCTAAAAAAAGATGTATCTTTTAAGTGGAATAAGGACTACTAAAAGGCCTTTTATTCACTTAAAGAGTAAATTCTTTCTCCACCTACCCTCATTCCTCCCAAAGAGGATCAACCTTTCTACCTTTATATTTTCATCACCAACCACTCCTTAGGGTCAATGTTTGCACATCGAGATGAACAACATAAAGAGTAAGTTGTCTACTATATAAGTTGAACACTTATAGAGTACAAGACTCAGTACACCCATACTAGAAAATTTTGCTTTGCCTTGGTCTTCATGGCCTTCAAACTTCACCATTACCTTCTCAACCATGAGACTTATGTCATACCCAACATTGACCCACTCAAGTATATATACTCTAAGCCATACCAAAACTAGCGTATGGATAAGTGGATCATGATTTTAGCTGAGTTTGACCCTGAGTTCCTCTAGTAAAAGTCAATTAAATGGTAAGCCATTTTTGACCAATTGGATGAATCACCTTTGGTAGAAAACCAACCTTCTCCTCTTGAGTTTCCTGATGAGTTCATCATGACTCTTTTCTCAAGAGGACATCACATATCAAAATACCATGTTATTCAATGGATCAAAATGCCAACATGGTGGGGGTGTTGGTATCATTATCATCCCCCTTAATATTGAACCCTTTCATTTATCTTTCAAGATTGATTTCAATTGTACCAACAACATAGCTAAGTATGAATCCCTTGTGATAGGTTTACAGACTACTTTAGCCTTGGGAGTCAAGACAATCAATAATTTTGGTGATTCCTAACTCATGGTCAATCAAATCAATGGATCTTATCAATGTAAAAATGATGTCTTGAAATAGTATAAATTTCTAGTTAATGTACTCTTAGTGTCATTTGAACATTACCTTATCCAAACCACTCTGCAATCTACAAACAAGTTTACCAATACAATGGCCTCCCTTGCTTCCCATATATCATTCACACCTTCTAAATCTAAGCTATTTGTCATTATATATCATATTAATGAGCCTTATTACACAAAATCAAACCCTCCTTCCATATTTAGTGTGGAGGAGACCTAACCCAACCTTTGGTATAAGCAAATCATTGACTATCTCAACCTAGGCATCATTCCCTCTAATCCTTTTAGGAATTATCGAAGAGTGTTTCTTCAAAGTAACTCTAGTTATGTAATACTAGGGGGAATTATTTATAAACATGGCTTTGATGGTCTCCTTTTCTACTACCTACATAGTCATGAAATTTCTCATGCTATTAGATAAATGCATTATAAGATTTGTGGGGGACACTTTAATGGCCTAGCTATCGCTAAACGTATCCTTGGCCTTGGATACTATTGTCCCACCCTTAATCAAGATTATTGTGATTATGTGAAGAAGTGTGTTAAATGTCAACAACATGCCAATTTACATCACACACCTAGTAAGAGCCTCCAAGTATCCAAGGATTTATGGCCCTTTTCATAATGGGGATTGGATCTTATTGGTGAAATTAATCCCCATTCTTCACAACAATATCATTCTATCATCACTACGATAGAATATTTCACCAAATGGGTGGAATTTATTCCTCTCATTTCAATAAAATTCAACAAGATTATTTATTTTATTAACCATCACATTATCTGTCATTTTGGTGTTCCTCATAAGATAATCATCGATAATGGTAAATCTTTTAAGAATAGAAAATACCAAGGTATTTGTGATGCATTTGGAATTAAGTTAAGTTTCTCCTTGCCCTATCATACACAAGATAATGGATAGGCTGAAGCTTCTAACAAAACCCTTAAAAATATGCTAACCAAAATGCTTAGTGCATCTAGTTGGGATTGGCATTTGCACATACCATTTGACTTATGGGCATATCATACTAGATTTTGAACCTCTATGGGTGCTACCCCTTTTTATCTTGTCTTTAGAGTAGAGGCTATTTTTACTCTTGAATTCCAAATTCCCTCTCTTCACATATACCTACAAGATATCATTTTTGAAGGTAATTATTGTTAAGAACATTTAGTCCAACCTGAGATATTTAATGAGCGTCATTTGACCATGCTCAACCATATTCATAACTACCAAGAATGAATAAAGCGTGCTTATAAAAAAACCTAAGAAAATGATAATTCAACATTGAAGACCTCATCTTAAAGGAGAATCAACATGTAACCAATATGGAGAAAAGCAAGCGGGGCAAGTTTGATTTTAATTAGCTTGGACCTTATATCATAATGCACAAGTATGGATAATAAGATTATCAATTATCCTCTCTTAAAGTGAAACTAGAACCTGAGCCTCTCATGATTCACATATGTACCCTTTATTTTATTAAGCTATATCAAACTCACTTTTTATCTAACTTAAGCTCATTTCTTGTTTTATGAGATTTTCACCTTCATTACCTCACTTTGAGGACTACTGATTAAAGCACAAAGTCATGTGATTTTACATCATAGTTGTAGCCTTAATCCTAAACATGGGTATTAAAACTCTACCCATGGCATGATTCTCAAGGATATTTTTTGTCCCTAATAGGATGGAATCCCATGGTTATTTTCCCTTAAAGAATCTTCTCACCCACTATTTTAACCTTCTTGTGCTTTAGTTTTGCCTTCATAAAGGTAAACTTTTTAGCCTATATAATCAACTGTATGCCATCAAAAGAAAAAACATTAATAACCATTTATCTTATGGGTCATGTCTAGCATTAGCAGCCTACTCACTTGAAGGACAACTTCCAAAACCAATCAAAATTGCTCAATGTAAGGTAGATTGTTCTCTTGAAGAATAACTATCAAAAGACCTAAAACAAATCTCAAAAACTTAGACCATTCCCTTAAAGGATGGCTATGTAAAAACATTTATCAAAATCAAGCAATTTCTTAGAGGCTTCACATATCGATCATCATCCCTAAAACCTCTCAAAGCAATAACAAAATAACAAAAGACCCATTATTTGGAAGACATAATCAAATTGCATAAGTAGACTTCATACATCAATCAATCTATGTTATATATGACATAGATTTATTGATAATTATTCTTTGGCAACCCACAGAGGAGGAAATATAGTCTCATAACAAGGTTCCTTTATCATCCATCTCCCCTTTATACCCTCTATAAAATAAGTAACTTTGAGCTTACTTGACACTATGTGATCAAGAAAATTTTTAAGCAACCAAAGAATACTGATGCAAAGCATGTGAAGGGATTGTGTTCACAAGATGATATATATCCCTTTATTTTTAGTCCTTAATAAATAATAAGCATCATGTCTCCTTATTGTTTTCTCAAACCTACTTATTTCTACATTCATTAAGATGTTTATCTTTTGATTATTCTATCTTTTCTCACATCTAATTTTGTTGTCCAAACTTACCCTATGTGTTTTAAGATTAATTAACCTTCATCTAATCAAATGCAATTAATTAAAAACATTCAAATAGCAAACATTTGTTTTGTTTTACGATTGCATTTTTACCTTATTCTTATAATTGCTTTTAATCATAAAACCATTTTAATGAATTAACATCTGATACATAAAACATCACTTCACCCTTCTAACCAATCACATCAACTAATCACAACCATTTTCACATATATGACCCTTTCATCATTTCTTTTATAAATAAATAAGTCATACACATATGTTATCCATCACATGTTTATCTAGATAAGGAAACATATATTCATTAATTTAAAACATCTACATTTCTAATAAAACATACATCTACTAATGAGAGAAGTGCTAATCATAACATCATCATCATGTCCAATAACATCATAAGCAACATCATGAACATAAAATAAATCATCCATAACCATAATTAACATCCATAAAATCATAATCACATCACAAAATCATAATCTTATCATAAACAACATCATCACATCATAAATTAAATCATCAATAACCATAAACCATAAGCCACATCCATAACCATGATCACATCATAAGCTCATAATAGAGATAATCATATATGTGTGTGTGTGTGTGTGTGTGTGTGTGTGTGTGTGTGTGTGTGTGTGTGTGTGTGTGTGTGTGTGTGTGTGTGTGTGTGTCTCAAAAAATAATGTACATCTTGTTGCATCAGTTTGTAGTCCAATATAAAAATCATATAATACATCAAAATAGGTGTTTCACAAGAGTCTAAGGTGGATGAAGAATACTGCTCACTAACTTGATGTCACACCGCTAACTACCCCAATAACCATTGCCCTATACTCACCATATTGGGGCTCATCTAGAATTTTTCTAAAGACTAATGCCTCATAATATCTAAGCTCCTTAACTGTGGCCACATACCTCTCCACCTGAATGGTCCTTGATGGTCTTGGAGGTGCCTGTGCCCATCCTCCTACTTGTCTCAGAGCATCTCTCTCTTATGTGACCAAGGATAGCTATGATCTAGCCTGATCCCTCTCTTATATGAGAGTGGCCATTTGGCCATATGCCATATCTCTATCTAGGGTCACTACTACTAAATCTACCTATGATATGACTAGAGCTACCCTCACTTGATCTCTCTTTGCAATAAGTACCTACCTATCAAAGTCATCCATATCCATCTAATCCCCACCCCCTCCACCATATCTACATCAGGATCCTATCCATTGTATCTTCTAAATACTACCATTTCATGATGCATTTGAAACCATACAAGGTAATTTGGTGTAGCTCTTACATCATCAATAGTTGTGGCTATCGATATTTCCTCACAGTTGATCTCTATCTCCTTAGGCTATGGTGAAGGTAGTGTTGCCTTGGTATCCTCTCTCATGTACCTTAAGAAATCACCAAGAACACCTTGAATAAGCCTAAACTATTTCTTGACCCTATTGAATGGGATGAGCTCCACCTCATGATCCCTTCTCCCATATATCCATTTATAACTTTGTAGTGATAGGGTCTACCTAGCATAACCCACCCATGCTGGGAATCTAATATATGGCCTCTAGATAACCTCCCCATAAACTAGTGCCTCCAACTTGTCCTTATACCATTCTAAGTCTCATGATGATCCCCTTAGTGATGTCAGTGCATAATCACCTCTCCATATCATAAATCCCACTCTAAAGTCCATCTGGGTCCATGTTTGTCATGGCAATCCACCTGGTTGCAACACTTTGATGTGCTTATATGCACAATAATTTAAAACAATTATGATGTTGATACCATAACACTTGTGTATTTTGTATCCCTAAATCTCATGGTAGATTTGCAATAGTAATATCAGGGCCCAAAAATACACTGTCTAATCCATCAACATGCCTACAAGAATGCCTAGAAATAGAAAATGAAATCTACCACTACTAAAGTCTGGCAATGCATAGTAAGTCATAAATATCATCATCATAATGACAAGCCATATCCCTCCTTGGTCCATGTGGTACACAGGTACATAATGGAGTCCTCTAATGTGCCACCTCACATGAACAAAGTCCTCTCCAAACAAATAATCCATATATTGATCTCGATCCTTGACATCGATATGCTCTATCAACTTACCCCATATTGGTAGCCATAAAATCCAGTGAATATCCTCTGGTAGGATGGTAATCTCTCTAGTAGGAAGTAATAAAGTGTTGGTAGTCAGTCCCATCTCTCAATGAGGGCCACCAACATAGCTGTATCTCTAGGCACATGTTGATAATACCTCATGCCTCCTAGGCCCACTGATATCATGTGCTCCCACTCATGATTTGTCCTTGCCTAATGTACCTCATCTAGGAGCTAAGGCACTTAATTTCACATCTATAGTTTCTCCCTCTCCTTCAAAGTTATATGTATAAATTAATTTAACTTACCTATCAAACATTGTCTATATTTTTTACCTATTAACCCTCACCCCTACCTTAACCTATTTACCTAACATTAACCAAATCCTACTTGAACCACATCTTATCTTAATACATATCCTACCTTACCTCTATTACATAACTCCTACCCTTCACCCATTCCTAATCCCTACCTTATCTATCCCATTCTATTCACAACTCCTAACTTCAAACATACCTAAGCTAACCTTTAAACCTTATACTAACCTTATGCTAAACCATCGGTGGTTGAGTATCATATGATGATGGTTCCTTAAGGAACCATCATCGATCAACCCTCGATCACTGATGGTTTGGTGGTATAATATTAATTTTCCACAACCTTGACCACTGATGGTTCAATGATGGTTAAGGAACCATTATTGATCAAGCCTCGATCACTGATGGTTTGGTGGTATACTGTTAATGGTCCACAACCTTGACCACTGATTGTTTAATGATGGACCATCGATGGTCCACACATTGACCACTTGATGGTCACCTATTGATTGGTGATAATTGATAGCAATCATTGATGGTCCTTGTGTGGTGATTATCGGTGACCTAAACATAAGTCTAACCCACCCAACCCTAACAATAATTAACAAAACACTTAAATTCTTACTAAACCTCTACAGCCCTCCCTTACCTTAACTACTTCAACCCATTTCACCCCCCTACAAATTTCATACCAAAAACTAAAATCCCTTAATTTTCAACACCTAACACACCCACACAACAAAACAATTAAAAATCACAACACATAAACAAATTCAATTACATCGCCTACCTCATTATGTATCCTCCATCATAGTGGAGACATCATTACCATTGCCACCACTTGGCCCCATGATCTATCCCTACCTCTCTACATCCTAACTGAATCTCCTTTACCTTGGCCCACTTAGATCTCAATACACCTCATGATCTAACCTTGATCTAACCTCCACCTCCCATGTCAACTCTCAAAAAATCCTCACTCACTTAGCTCACAAAAACCTAATTCATCATCATTTTCACATAGGACAAATGTGGAGAGCACCATCGGTCAAATTCTAAATGAGAAAATAGACACCTCATTTAACCTTATATGACCACTTTTATAGGGTTTCCTTGTGACCTTTGATGGTCATTAGGTGACCATAAATGGTCAAACCCTCTAGGGTTCTCCCATCCTATCATATCCTTTTCCTAAAGGAACACGTTACCACAAACATGAACCCATTGAAGAACAACTCCTTATCCACTAACCAACCACCCACATAATCTCAACCTTGGTAATTTTTCCCCATCATTCACACTTTTTGTGACAAACTTTCCTTGGTCACTTTGATCACATTGATTACTTTTCCATATTTAACTACTTGCACTACTTTTACACACCAACCATTTAAGTGCCTTAAATCATGACCCTCTTTAGTCCCAAAACATGTGATCATTTTGTCTTCTCATGATCACATCTCACCTTAGATACCTATGAATATATAGACCTTACCTAAGAGACTTGAGTTTATAAGAATTCTCCATATCATTTATGCCTAACTCTATGTCCTAGTTACCTTATCACCTATCCTTCTAGTCTATGTGTGATTTGTGATATCATACTTAGTTGCATTCGTTGTTCTTGTTCACATTTAAATGCCCAACCAACCAACCTTTCCACCCACCTTATGACCCACATATTCACTTATCAAACCCAAACCCAACTCTATTTCACCTCATTAATTCCTAGTTTGAGGGGGAACACCTCCTCCCATACTTGGGGCATCTAACCTTCTACTAACCTATCCATTTTTATTTTATAGCTTGCCAATACAAACTGCAAAACAAAAAAGGGAAAAATATAGAAACTCAAAAATTGTGTAATACATTTTTAGTCATCAAATCATCCCATGACCCCCTTTAATTACCTTGGACCATTTCTTGACTTTTCAACTACCAAAAATAAGTGAAAACAATAATCTTAGCCATTTTAACTATGTTTCCTTAACCATCAATAGTCAACCCTCGATCGTTGATGGTTGAATTACACCACCAAAGGTTACTTTAACTCTTGCACGATCAAAGAAATAACCTATAGTTTGACTGTAACTCACTCATTGATTAACAACTATCTAATTTTAGTCTACTATTCACATGATTAATGCATGATTAGACTATTTGATAAACTATCTGTTAAACTTTTTGATTTGAACCTCCCTTTCCTCTATATTAAGAGATGAAGAGAAGGTTGAAATAATCATTAGGATCAATCAGGTATGAGCAAGAGATCTTGACTCATAGGTGAATCCAAAAGCTAAGTATCTATGTTTTTTTATCAAGATTTAGTAATTAGCTCTATTCATTTCATTGTTTATTTCATCTCCCTTTATTTCCCTCTCATCCCATTTTATTATGTTGGAGTTATATAACTCCATAATTTTTAACCTCCTACCCAAAACTACCCACAAACCATTCTCACTCACTCAAACACCTAATCCCTAAACCAGATACCTCTAAGTATTATTTCCTATCTCATGACCAACATTCAACCCAAACACCACACTCAAAACCTCTTTGTAACTCTCCTCAACAGATTTAATTTCCCAAACCAAATCCCACAGTAACCAGTGATGGTATTTCCTAACCATTTATATAATTTTCTAACCATTGATGGTTAACAACCATAGACGGTCACCCAATCACTGATGGTCATACCCAAACCACTGATGGTCACTATGTGTCCATTTTTATAACAAGTTGATTTAACCCATCTGCCTATACCCAAATATTAGTTTGTGAGTTTTTATTTTATCATATAACTTCAACTTATTTTATGAATTAATATTGAGTGATTTATCATTAGTATTCAATCATTTATTTCTATTTTTAATCAAAATCACTTGTTTCTTTTCAAGCATTTCTTATATTTGATTTCAGTACCTTCTGTTATTTCATGCAAGCACCCATTTTTAGTTTATTATAACTTGAGTGTTTTAAAATTGTGGATTTATAGCCTCCAAGTAATCTTATTCTTCTTGGATCTAGCTCACGCTAGGTAATCCACCCTACTATCTCACTAATCTCCCATTTTCCAGATTGCTTTCTTATCTATAGGTCATCTTCCACAAACAAAGAGGAGTATCAACAATCATATATATTCATGTGCACATAACACATTAGGTTATAATTTCATTACCCTTATTTTAATTTTTATAACTTTGTTTCTAAAGAAAAAAAAACAAAATTTTAGTGAAACAGATAGAGATGGTGCTTTTGGTATCCTAAACTTAGACAAGGATTACATGTGTGATAAATGGAAAAATAGAGTTAATCAAAGAAATGAATGTTTTTTAGGGATAAAAAAATGTCAACACACATGTACACAAGTATACAAGAGATACCAAAGTCCATGCAAGGAAAATTTTGGTGCCGTGAAGAATCAAGGGATCACACATGAAAGATGGAGAAGTGAAACTTGTCTGTGGAAAATATAAGAGAGAGTATCCACATAATTACAATAAAGAAAATTGACATGGGAAAAAGTGTGCATGAAACATAATTTATGACCATTAAGGCCCATTGGATAACATCTCTAAAAATAAACATGGGTATATGAGACCATTAATGCTAAGGTTGATAAAAAATAAGGGTTAGATAAGGCACACAATTATTTACACAAGTGGCTATCATAATTGGAGATATTAAAGAAGAAAATGAATAGGTTCAAGTAAGGAGAACTATGGTTTTAGTGAAATAAAAATTATATTGCAAAGGTATTGAGAAATTTTGAATGAAGGAAGTTGCATGAGATTTAAGATAGATAACAAAGACCATGTACTAGATGTTGGGGCCAAAAATTGTAATGTCGAGAATGAAAACCTATGGATGAATGCATGGGAGGTTTAGAGCAAGTTGAAGTGGTATTAAAAAAATAAAAATATTAATAATAATAAAGGTGGTTATACCAGGAGTAGTAAATAATTAATAGAGATAAAAAGTAACAAAATACCATAAAAAAGAAGTTAGTATTTGAAAAAGAGTTTGCGGAGTAAACCTTGTGATTTGGAGATTACACACCACTAATATGGAATTTAGGCAAGAAGAAGGTCAAAACATCCTATATTAATTGATTTAATTATGTATCTTTAAAATTTTAAAAATTCTAAGCATTTGGTCACATCCATTGGGACATACATAATGGAGGAATTTAATCATCACAAAGCTGAGTATGTTAACCCATTGATAATTGAGTTAGAGAAACTAACCCAAGGGATACTTAGGAGAAATTGTTATATATATAAGTATTATGGTTGATTGAACTAATATTTTTTGGAAAACTTAACTAAGTTGAGAAGTGACTGATTTTGTGCATCAACAAGGGGCACATGTATTTTCTAGGGAAGAGGATTCATATTAGCATGTAAAAGATGCATGAAATCATCATACTCCTAATGGAAGGAGAAAGTGTGTACAATGATTGGTGAATGAGAATAAGGTTTAAAATGCCCAAAATATTCTCATTTTAAAAAGAGGATACCAAATAATAGGTTTTAATTATTTAGGAAATTCTATAGTGAGGGTGGTTGTGCACCTTCTTAGCACAAATCTCTATCTGGATACCAAATGGAACCAAGCGTTTGAGGATGTTGTATACTTAGCATATAAAATATGGATCCATGGAAAATAATATATTCTTGTGTAATACATTGTAGAGGAAGTGAAAAAATCCAAATACAAACATAAATTTTGCATTTTGAGGGTAGTGTTTCCTTGGTTTTTTTTCGAGTATGTGAATGAGGGCTAGTCTTTGTACTATGACATGAGAATTTATGGTCGCCATAGTTATTGTCATTTTTTGTCTTTAATTTATTCCTCAACAT
This sequence comes from Torreya grandis, assembly GCA_037957365.1. Taxonomy (NCBI): domain Eukaryota; kingdom Viridiplantae; phylum Streptophyta; class Pinopsida; order Cupressales; family Taxaceae; genus Torreya; species Torreya grandis. The sequence continues at coordinate 175,799 of JARHVA010004593.1, forward strand.
CTGATTCATTCCAATTAAAGCTTCATAATATTCAACATTCATCTAAAATAATAGCTTCATTATTATTTTACTCTTTCATTGTATTTAGCTACCTCATCAAGGCTTGTTACTAAGACCTATATTTATGCACTTAAGACTTTATTTAATTTTACTACATCAACTAAATTGATCTTTAGTGGGGTTTTAGTGTGTGTCATATTCACACTTTTTGTGAATTCCACCTTATGTAGTTTTTTTATTTAGGTGATATATATTTTATGTGCACAATATAGTTAAATGTACATTTAATGTGGTATTTATCCTCAAATGTGTGAGAAGGGTTAAGTGTACCCAGGGAATGCTTAAACCTTTCTAATCCGTAAATAATCATCTCCCACTCACCTTTTTTTCATATATAATAAACCTTTATGTCCTTTATGGGCAATGAATAAAATTAGTAAATCAATTTATAAATGAGTTAGTTTTGGAGCTTAATATAAAACTGAGTTAAAATAGATGTAGTCATTTAGGATAATTAAGGATCACTCCTTGATCATTGGTATTGTTAAGCAAAATTTTGTTGTTTTCATACTTATTCATTATATATTCCCTTTTTTGGTTTAGTTTATTTATGTTTATTGGTCAAATATATATTTTTGAGTAATTGTGTGTGGATGGTGTTTCTACATGCAAAGTTCCTAGGTGTTCCTCTTTCCTAACATGGTTCTAGAGTTAAGAGATTTTTATTAAAAATTCAATCTAAATGAGGCATTTTTATATTTGGGAATATTTTATTACATTTTTTTGGAGGAGGTTGGGATACTTACGAAATTGGCATTTGTAACACTACCAATGAAGGAGTTGTGACATGAGATGTATGTGGGATGTCCCTATGAAGGTAATGTCATAGTCCCATAGAAAAGGAGATGGAAAATTATTCTAAACTCATTAAGAAGAATTTTATCAATGAGTAGAGGATACCACATGTGATGATGCAGATATGTGATAGATTTTTGGGGTTTTCGGTCATGGCACACTACTCCCTTTCTAAAGACAAATATGAGTATGGAGAGACAAAAACATGGGAAAAAATACCATATATAATGACTATGTTCTATATAAAACTAATACTTTAAAGAGGAACATTTATCCTTAGAGAACTGGTGGATGTGGATAAAGTGTTAAACCCCACAATCATTCAACTATGTATCCTTGAGATGACAATAAATGGACCATTGCCCAAATATGAGGACTCATATGATGATAATGATAAGATTAGTCTACAATTATTTTTTAAAGTGTTTAATAAGTATAAATCCATGTGCATAAATTTTAAGTTGAAAAAGGTCACAATTTCAACCACCATTAATCATGACAAATAGATAAATCTTAAGGAACAAGGAGAAGAAACACACAAGTAGGTCATTGAGCATAAAAATTGATGAGGATGACATAATGCAGAATATGGAGGACCACTTGAGGAGTTATGGTGATATATCCTACATGCTTATAATGAGATTAAATGTAGTTATTGTGCATGTGATTCTAATCCCAACCTAAGTGAGAGAAAGGAATTCACCTTCTCTTCTTAAATAATCAAGTGCAACCACATGAGCATTCTCCTAGTCCTTTTGATACAAATATGCAACCAAGTAACCTTGAAATTCCTTAAAAAGTATTGAAAAGTATAAATATATAATTTTTAGCATGATTAAGAATCAATCCCTCTTGGTACTTGTTATTGAAATGGATTTAAGACACACACACACATACATGTACGTGTATATATATATATATATATATATATATATATATATATATATATTGAATTAGGAACCTATTATACAAACCAACCAAGAAAAAGTTAAATAACTGAAAATCATGGATCCAAACATTAAAAAGAGGAGAAGAAGGTCTAAGGGCCAAAAAATTAAAAGGGACACAATCAAAAGGTCACTGATTCTATCCTAAATAAAAAATAAAGGAGATGAATGGAGATAGAAAATTATAAGTCTATATCCCTAAAGAAAATAGTGAGGAAATAATAAATAGAATAAAAATAACATGTGATCCCATAGATAATAAACGGGAAGAAGATAATACATGAAAAATTCCAATAAGACCCTAATTTGAACCAATGATCCATATTCATAAAAAATACTTAACACATTTTAATAATAAGCCTTGTACCAAATTAGGTTTCTACATAATTCCTCACTTTGATTCAATGTGCATGATGTATATGTGCATATAATTAAAATAATTATTGAAGAAATTACTTGCATTTAACTTAGGGAAGGAAGGATGAAAAATCTAAATTCTAGATTGGTGATACACCCACACTTTTATGTCTATAACTTTGGTGTACTTGTAAGCAAATGCCAATGGAAAAAAGTAGTTAATGTCATAATAAATAAATTAAAATATAATAAAATGAAAAATAAAATAAAATATGAGCATATGAAAAAATAAAAATGACGATATGTGAACCATGTTATCACTAACCACTAGTAAAAATAAATTCTTCTTATATACTATAACTTTCAGATTGAGTTTTGACAACTCAAGTTTGCTTCTTGATCAAGACAATAATTTGATGGTCCTTGATTTTTTTTTGAGTTTATAAATGCCTCTCATCTTTAAAAATATGTATGTATAATGTTTTGATATAAACACCACTTTTGAGGTGAGAGGTTGGTACATGCTCTTGTAAATCATTCATCTCAAAAAAAAAGTCACATGTATCTTGTGTTATCATGTAATATAGTCAAAGATATTAGAAATATTTGAAATCACTTATTAAACACATGTATATAACTATAAAAAATATCATCATATAATATTTAATATTTTGATATGACTTAGGGGATAATGAGATGACTAATAACAAAGGAAAATTATATGCCCCACTATCGACAATAAGATAAATATGTAATATATCCATTCAAAACCATATAGAAAAGATATAATTGTGTAATAGCTTGATAGGTAAAGGCAATCTCATGTGTGGCAAAGATAGTAAGAGTTAAAAAATATACCCCAATGTAGGCTAGTGATGGGGAACAAAGTTATGCCCAAAAAATATATAGACAATACCATATGACTAGGTTTGAGTGAAAAAATGTATTATCCTAATATATAAGAAGTGTAAAATAAATAGGCATATAGGCGTGATAGGATTAATATATGCAAGAGATGTATAATAATCTAAAAGATATAGGAAATGGTATGATGCCCCAAGATGCACAATAAATTACAAATAATATAAATAAAGCTCTCAAGATAAGTAAGGTTATGATTCTCCCTATTGTAATAAATAATGTTAATAGAGTATAGGGTGATGTGGGTATGATACACCCAAAGGATATGCATTGATATATATATATATATATATATATATATATATATATATATATATATATATGTATGTATGTATGCATGTATGTATGTATGTATGTATGTATGTATGTATGATGCCCCAAGATGCACAATAAATTACAAATAATATAAATAAATCTCTCAAGATAAGTAAGGTTATGATTCTCCCTATGGTAATAAATAATGTTAATAGAGTATAGGGTGATGTGGGTATGATACACCCAAAGGATATGCATTGATATATATATATATATATATATATATATATATATATATATATATATATATATATATAATCAATGAATCTCATGAAATATATGTGTACAATGCCCCTAATGGAAATAAGTATGATGTATAGAATTAAAGTGTAGTAGTAGTAAGATATCCTATCGGCACAAGATACAATAATAGAGTAACTCCTGAATAATGTGCTTGTATGTTTCCCCTAGTATAAATTATTGAAATCAAGTGTATAATTAATATAATTGAATAATGTTGATTGTACACTTCAAATGTTTTCCTTATAATGTATCTAGGTGATATGCCCATGTACCAAGTTTCTTATAATAACAAAGGGACCTACTATAGACACTCATATTTGGCATTAGACACTTGAAAATGTGTAATTTAACCAAACCTTAACCTAATTGACTTATGCTCACATACATGAATATTATTCACCATTCCTCATAGACATTTACTCTTATATGGGCCCGACCCTTCAAAATTTATGTTACTATTACACATGATCTTATTAGTCTCTACCTAAATAAATTTATATCACTATCAAACTGTCTCTTGGCTTCAAATAATTGAGAAGAGGAAAGAGCCAATTAAGACACTAGAGGAGGAATCAAAGGCATCCTCATCACAAATATAAAGGAATGTTTGGGTTTATAAGTCCTCACTAAATGATGCACACAAAATGAAGATTCTAATGAAGGATAAACTATTTGAGAAAGGAAAGTCACATGCACAAGAGAAGAAAACACCAAAAAAATAGTTATAAGATAGTGTAAATAAAGGAAAGAAGAAAGGAAAGCATGGGTATAATAAATATGAAGAGGATTTGGATAATAATAAATATAAAATGTGTAAGGAGAAAACGTATTCACAAATTAAAAGTGAAGATAAAAATTTTCCATCATAAAAGACCCTAGGAGATGACAAGTCACATACAAAAAGTGAATCACAAGATAAAGGAGTTAACGAGCCATCATGAAAATGAATATGAGATTTAGAATGTGACAAAAGCATAAAGTGTTGAGGAAATATGTTTGTATTAGCATGAGGAAATTTTATGGAGATGAAGATATAGAGAAGACACACAAATAATAAGTTTCTTAAGAGAGTAGTGAGGATGAGAAAATATAAGTCGATACAACATTTTGAGGTGGAAGACACAAAAAATTAAAGTGACGAAGTAGTTAATGATGATAGCATAAACGAGGAAAAAATAATAAAAATATTAAGAGGAATTTGGAAATATTGAGGATGAATAAGAATAAGAGGAACATGATGGAAATTCACATGAAGAGGGCAGAGATAAATATATGACATTGAATCATTTAATGAATACTTTATCATCTCTAAATTCCTAGGGGAGTTGCACATTATGAATATATGTAAACAATTAAGCATACATTATTGATGGCATGGTTGTATTCCTAGTACCAAGATGAGAGATTTGAAGTCCTTGTAATGCATTTGTGAGAAGGTACATCAAATAGTGCATTTTGTTTTGAATTTGAATTTTCAAGAAAGAAAACTAGTTTGGGATTATTTCATATTGCAAGAGAAGTATCCCTATCAATAAATCATTTTGATATTGAGGTAGATTATGATATGGTAAATAGGAATAAAGACCTAAAAAATTTGAAAGACTTTGTGAATAAATAGGTTATAATGGAGACTTGCATAAAGGGAGAGTTTATTGAGAGGGAATGATCTAATATATCATAGGGATAAGAAGTGAGCACTTAGAACAATTGAAGTGAGAATAATCATCACATATATGTGTGATAATGAAAGCATTAAAATAATTGATTGGACATAATATAAAGAGTCATGTAGGAAGTGTTGAGGATTACAAGAACCTATTCAAGATGAAGGCATATGTTGTGACCAAGAGCATCAACAAGTTGATTGGGATACATAAAGATGCTAATGATGTTTTATAGAAAATTGATGATTTAAAGAAGTGTCAGGAGAGAGGATGAATCTTGAAAAAATATATGAGGTGCTGAATAATCACAAATTAAAATAATAATGTAAAACTAAGAAACAAAAAAAACTTGCAGAGGATAATTTTTTCAAGACAAATATGGTCCAAAAGTGCAAGGATGTATAGAACATATGCTTAAAACTTTAAAACCTTATGCTCAAAGAGGAGGACTAACTAAAAATTTTGTACATGAAATGTCACATTGACTTTAATGACCTCCACAATAAATGCATATCCAACCCATATGATATGATATTATAAAAAATATTCTTGATAAAGTCATGTAGATTGAGTATAACATAAACAATGCCATGCAGAATTGGGAGAAGTTTGAGACTCCATTGAGAAGCAAGGTCCTTGAAATTTTCATAGATATAGAAATGACTTTTTTAATCCTCACAGTCTAAAAATTTTCAAAACCCTTTATTGATAATAGATGTGTATATACCTCTCTCATATTTTTCAATAAGAACATGTAGATACCATAATATTATCTCCTTTTTTTGAAACCCTAATTTTGCCTTAACACCTATCAAAAAATCCATGATATAAATGAATGTGTAGGATTACTAGTTCAACTCACCTTGAAAGTTAAAACTATATATTAATGATGAGAATTAGGGCTAAATGTAGCTCTAGTGCATGTGAGTGTACCTCCCTAATGAGTGATATTCTCCTACACCTTCTCTCCCTACAATGATGTAACATGTCTATATGTTATACTAATTTACCAATGAAATGCAATAAGCACTAAAATATTGAAATACCAATTTAGATTATAGAATATGTAAAACCTAAATGTAAAATATGGTAATTTATAGAAATTAAAATGAGTTATAAATAGGTATAAATAATGAAATGCACAAACCTAACTTAGATCTAATTTATGATGAATGTGTAGGTAGATCTCTGATGTAACACTAGTTGGAAAGGCCCATGAATTATGTCATAACCCAAAACATAATTCTATGATGTACTTTGATAGGGCCACACTAGGTGGATAGAGGTGCACTATGGCTTTGTCTATTGACTCTAGATATGTCATGGTTGACTATGTGATTGATTTTTATGTTTGAGTACCTACATTTATTAGAGATGGTTAACTAGTTAACTACAAGAGGTGATTTGATGCATGGAGGACCTATAATAATAAAACCCGAGTTCCTACACATAAAATGAATAGAAGATCAATTTAAAAGGGATGAATCATGCAAGGGGAATAACTTATCTATCATAAAAAAACCATGCATAATCTAAGTGATGCCTACATAGCTAAAAAGGGTGTGAGGCCAATGTGTTTCTCCTACCTAGAGTGAGTGTGTGAATCTTGATATTTTATATATGGATAAAACTAATAAATTATATTAAATTATTGAAAATAAATACCCTTAACATATGATAAGATAAATTTATACTTGTCTTATGATTGTTAGAAAAAAATAGAATTAAAATTGGAAATATTAGTGTCCTTTTGTCTCAATGTGTAGTAGAATTGCCAAATGATTTTCTATGTGTATTGAATGGCCTTGAATTGATTATATAGAAGAATATTTGGAATATTTACATTAACCAACCTTGATAATAGTGTAGGAGGGTTAATACAAAAATATATAATTTTAAAATTTACCATTGGAGTGTAGGGGACAAGGTTGTGCTAGGACATTGTTTGCCTAGAGCGGTCTTACACCAAAAGGATAAAGGCTATTGGGATTTGGATGTCATGATTTTTTAATTATAATAAGGGTGATTTAATGATTTTTATATTAATTCCAAGATAATATATGGAATAGTGAAGGATCTCGTAGAGATTTCAAGTTAACAAAATGGAGAATAGATCAAGTAAAGTAAAAATGTCAAGATTAAACATTGTCAAGTACTTAGTGATTAAATTTGAGTGTATACATAGCCAAAATTATCCTTTGATTTTATAAATAACCAAAATTATCCTTTAATTATGCCACATTTTAGTATAATTATTCCAAAATAGAAAACTTTAAAATATTTGATAAGTACTATTTAGTATACCTTAGACTTGCACTGTGTGATCACTTGTTTTTACTTGTTGTTTAAAATTCATTCAGATGTTATATACACACACACACACACACACACTATACTACTAAAATTATAATTAAAGACATATTAAAATACAAGCTAACACAATAAAAGAGGGAGAAAAAAAAAATGCCACACAATGAATAAAATGGGAACAAGGGTCATACTACCCACCCAAGCCAATTGACCACTTTTATACTACTCCAAAAGAGGTTAGACAACTTTCATACTTAGTAAAAAAATGGTGAATATCCAAAAACAACAAAATAATGGAGAGGAAGGGATCCCCAAGTGGATTATTTTAGAGACCCACAAAAAAAAAATTAAAGATTTTATGGTGAATCTCATTGGAATGGGATTTGTAAAGGTGGAAAATATGATAAAATTCACCATCATGATTGTGGAAAAAATGAAAACATTATAGATATGTGTTGTAAATTTAAAGGAAAATCTTGAATAATATTTATGATATAGTGAAATTGTTTAGAATATTTAATATTATTATAGTAGATCTGCATAAGCTTCATATTTACATAAGAAACTTATGTTTTCAAAATCCTTACACATGCAAAACCATCACAAAATTCAAATGTATCATATGGTTGAATAGTACAACATGCTTGATAAACATTGATGATCAAGGAAGATAAATACGAAAAGCATTGCATGATTAAAAACCATTATGTTATTGACAAGAATTGTATGATTGAAAAACATTTCAATATTTTTTATGCATCAGAATACTTGATTATCATTGCATTCTTGAAAAACATGACATGCTTGACAAACATGTCAAGAATTGTCAAGCATCGTAAGACTTGACAAAAATTGCATGGTTCAAAAATATCACATGTTTGAAAAGTATTGTAAAACTTGTCAAGTATCACATGCCTTATTAAACATCACTTAATTATACAACATCACATGACTTGTCAAACAACACTTAATGATGAAGTGTCGCATGACTTGAAAAGCATCACATAGTTGTGAAGCATTACAGGACTTGGAAAACACTACATGATTAACAAGAATGTTAGTGAAATATCCTTGATGAGAATGTTATTAAATTATTATGACAATGATTCATATACAAGGAAAATATACCAATATATAAATTTATAATTAATGTAATATTTGACATTACACATGGTTAATTTGATGGCTAAAATGTTGAAAATCGAATATAACATCATTTGATGTTTTTATTATCATTAAAAAAAAAATGATGGGATGGTTTTAGGTGGGTTTTTCTAATGTAACTCTTTTTTGAATTCGAGAATTCAAGATTTTATTATAAAACTATTTACTAGTTGGGTCTGATTTGACATTATTCATGGTCTTTCTACCTTAATTCACAATAGAAGTGGCAATTTTTTTTTTTTTATATTGAACAAGTGAATCTAGGTTTGGATGATATTGTTTGGTTTTGTGACATCACCCCTTTAAAATAAGGAAATTACGGTCCTTGTATTTGATAGGTAATGTATATTTAAAATTTAATTCAAATAGAAAATTAACATTATGTGAAATCTTTTTCCTTGGTGTGAAATGATGTGTATTATTCTACATTAGAAGACTGATATGATTTCAACATCAATGCCATGATTGAATAAGGTTTTTTTGAAAGGAGGTATTCCCTCATTTATTGAATATTTTATATATCAATTTGAAATACCAATTATTTATTTGATGCCCATGATTACTCACTTTTTTGGAATCTTTGTTTTGAATTTTCTCTTCGTTAATGGCTACTCAAAATTTGTCTCCACTCTTTTTTCCAAGACATAAAAAAATTTATTTATGGGGTCCTATCTTAAAAAATAGATTTATAATCATCTTTAATCTATACAGTGCTTAGGTGAAAGCTCCCACCAAAATTTTTCCAAGTGCAAAATACTTGAATCTAGATGCCCACATCAGAGTTAATTCTCTAATGGCATTAATATTTTCTTGAAATCTCTTATCTTTTCTATGTGACAAAGTTATGATAGGAAACTTAGCATAAAGGAAAATTTTAGACTTTATATGGACTCTACATTATGTTTTTTGTCTTCTACTACTCTAATTTTCCAAGTGGGGATGATGGTGGTATTGCTCCATTGTTATAATTCAAAGCTCTTAGGAAATGATTTTTTAATTTGATGGATTACATATAATTAAATCATAAGTATCTAGGTGGAGGGGACTTCTGGTCTAGAATGAATTTTCTTACTACCGGTTTTTATTCTCAAAAATAATTTTCAAATATGGAAACTCAAGTTTCAACTTCTCAAGGTCAGTTTGTGCTGAAATATGTGAATTTTGTTGTAGTTATTCTCAAACCATGGGAAATGTTCCTAAGTTAGACAAATAACATGCAAGGGCTAAAATCTTCCTCCATTACCACTATTAATATGAAGGAGGTCTCCAATTTAGAAATTGGTGGACTTAATGAGCATGGTAAAAATATAGGTTCACTTTTTACTATGGCTAGACTTGGTGATTGGTCTATATTTTTTCTTATCCCTCTATTGAAGATATAAGTTTTGAGTATATGTTTTATTTTTGGAAGCTTTTTTGGGGTTTTGTAATGTAAGCTTGCCTAAAGTATGAAATTATGATGTTGGAAGCTTTTTTAATATTTTTGTACATATTTTAAAATATAAAATTTATAATATACCATTTCAAACATATAATTTCCCATGTTAGGATTTTTTAACTAATATTTTGACATGCAAAGGTTTAAAAATCTACTATAGTTTTCTTCCATTCTTACTCTAAATGTTTTTTTGAATTTTCAATTAGAAACATTAATATGACATACAAGGGATGAAATGCATTGAATTATACTAGAGGTGTAATTAAATTATTTATAATTTCTTGCATAATTTTATTTTGGATTTATAATTCTTAGAGGTTTTTGTTTTCCCTATTGAAAGCATGCTAAAATTACATATTTTTTGGTTGCAATAAAGCCATCAAGTATATAAAAATGAATGGCAAACAAAAAAAACAATTTCATTTTGAGTGATCATAGTTTTTTAAATAATTATATATTAATAATACTTTGAAAGAGTTATACTATATTAATTTAATATGACACCATGTCAATAGGTTTGCACAAAAGTTTCCAAATCATTTTCTTTCTTATATAATGTATAACATAAATGAGAAAAAAATACATTTTTTTCTACAAAGATATATAGTAGAAAGAAATAATGTACCATGATTTATAAGAGGGAAAGGAATAATGATGTAGGATCACCCCTAGCTTAGAGAAATCTTGCATCATTAAAAAAATCAAAGTATGATTTTTCAAATAAGTTCCAACATGGGTGCATGGTGCTCAAGCACACAATGTTTTGGTCATGGAGAATAAGATTTCATACACAAAGGGAAAATAAAGCAACAACATAGAGGTTGGGAATTAGTTATATTAGATTTTATCAAAATTTAGACTAAGGAAATGTTTGTGTAAAGGTTGTGCATAATGATCATCTAGCGTGCAAAAAATGTCAAAAAATGTGCAAGGTTATAAAATATTTGTGGTTGTTTTTATCAAGATTTGAAATTAATTGGTGTATTAAATATAATTAAGATAAAATGAATAGAAGATAATTTTTTTTGTAAATAACTTGTAACTAATATATTGAAAGTAAATAGTAAAAAACATAAAGAATGACTTAGTTTTTTGCCTTTAGGTTGACTGTGTGTGTGTTTCACTCAATTTTGAACCTCTAGATTGAAGGGCTAGCTCTCTAGATTTGTCTTTGATAGCTTATCACCTATACTACTAGCTTGTTGAATGAAAAGGGATAAAGAGAACATGAAATAAATATATCTTAATGAGGTGATGCACCAAGTTAATATCCAATATAATACCATGTACTTTCAATATTAAAGATGATTCACAAAACTGATTTCAACATCCTAGATTTCTCTAACATAAGTATTTCAAACATGAAGGTGATATGCAATGCACTTCTTCAAGGTGGATAAAAAAGAGGTCTAATTATATGCACTAATTATTTAATTTACAATTAGATACATAAAAATACACTAAATACACTTCATGTGACCTATTATAGAGAAGACTACTTGCACAAAACATGAAAGAGTAAGGTGAACACAAGGATAGAAGATTATAACTTGTCATTCAACATGCACTACTTCAAAAACTCAGACAAAAAGATTTATAACTCAAAAACACCTTGAAATATTTTATTCAAAGGCAAAAATTAGTATTAAAACCAATAGGTATTCAACATAATAGGTGTGGATCTTAAAAACTTAGACAAAAGTGGTTGCTCTTATGGAGAATGGTGAAGAGAGAGAGAAGGGCATAGTAAAGAAGAATTGACAAGTGTCCATGAGTTGAAAAAAGAATGGGAGTTATGATAAATTATAAATAGACCTTCAAGACCATGTGTCTCAATCCTAAATCATTTCCAACCTTCCAAGTGGCATGAGGATTACAAATTGGCTTGACACCTTGATTAACATCTTGGAAACTACCCTTCTATGTATGAAAGGAGTGAAAAATTGACCTTAAAACCATGAATTAACCTTTAAATAATATTAAACCACTCATTTGACATCTGAAATTCTTTAAAAAACTCTTTAGGCATGCCATTCAATCATTCAAGTGCATAGGTGTCTTGAAAGTCTTCATTTCCCATGCCTAGATTGGTCCAAGTGGCCCAAAACTCAAGTGCATATTATTAAACTAATAAAAATAATATGAATGATATCAAATTAGTTATCAGGTCTAAAAAAACCATTTTTGTTCTCAAAATAACTCCCAAGAACTCATTTTTCTCCTTAAGCCTTCACTAGGCCTAATTTCTTTATAGCCCTAAAAACTTGTAAACCCCATTGTGTAGGGAGTTTTATAAATGATATTGAAAAACTGAGAGAATATTATAGGACCCATTATATATTTGTATCTCCATGTCAAATTTCATCTTCAGAATTTGACTGGAAGTCCTTATTTTCTACCTTTCTCTCTCTTGAATTAGACCTTCTTGTTTAGGACCCTATTTTCTTGATCCAGACTTCTAACACACATTTTAAATCACAAAAAGGAACATGATTCACTTTACATAGGAAATCACCAACTTCTATGAAAGTATGCAAACCAAGAAATGGCCTTACCATTCAAGGTAAAATTGCCTTTCAGAGCTTGTGAAGGCACCGATGGAGGAGAAAAGGTGTATGAAGTGTCATTTTGACATGAAACTTGTTAAAAATATGTAAAATTATCTTAGGGAGCCCAAGGGACACTTCCAAACTATTTTCAACTAAAAATTGATCTTGCAAGGCCATACAAGTACTTGAAAAGTATCCTTTTACCAAGATTAGGTGTTGAACTATAGATTTCATCAGACACTAACTACTAAACATTATCTAAACAATCTATGATATTAGGGACATTTATAATATTCTTGAAACATTCTCTCCTTGAATTGCTATGTCCAACCCTTCCAAATGGGATAAAAGATGGCCAAAATGTGAATTTTTTCAAGTAAGAGTCAAATAAAAGTTAGAGAATGATAATATGACATTATATACACCTAAATAACCTTTTATAATGACCCTAGACTATATTAAACCTTTTAACAACTTTGACTATAAATGACCTTGTACTTGACCATATGACTAGACAAGTGAACATAAGACCAAAACTTGGATAATGTTAAACGAGGGCACATATGACCATATAGGACTATTTAAGACCACTTGAGCCCATGAAAAACATTAGACACCTCTACAAAGTTTAAACCTATAGGGGGTGACCAATTTTGACTTAGAGTCAAAATTTAGTCAACAATGTGACTAGGTTATGACTAAAATTGTTCGAATTAGTTGTCATTATTTTGGGTTTGAACCTACTATAAATAGTCAATATTGGATGTTTTTACTATCCTCTATATTTCGATCTTGAACTCTATGGGAAAATAGGAAATTGAGGGTAGAATTACCTATGTCTGCTTGAAATTTGAATGTGTGTAGAAATTTGGCCTTTGATTGTGTGTAAATGACATATAAATGAATTATTCAGAGTTTAAACCTTAATAAGGTTTATAATAGCTAAAAATATGCAAAAAAAAATGAGGAGTGTAATGGGTTGAGCTGACCCCAATCACCCATTTGATGATTGAAAACTTCCTACATATCCAATACTCCATGGAGGGAATTCAAGCCCACATAGTTCTCCCACCTTGAGTGCTTAGTGCAATAGTGATCCTTTTTTTACATGTATGCATCTAGAGATGACTTGAATACCTAATATGATTTGTTTGACTTGGATATAATAAGATCATAAATTGGATAAAGTTTTCTTTAAGTGAATAAAATCAAAATTGGAAAGAATAGGGAAGATTTACTTAGTGTGCAATAGTGTAAACATACATCAATAATCAAATAACCAAATGGTAAAATAGGTGGACTCAATGTTATTTAATATCAATCTAAAAGGGTATAACCTCCTGCTACCAATCCTAAAAATACATACCAACTTGTAAAAGAGGTTCAATTTTTAAAAAGATCCATTATTTTAAAATGGGACAAGATCAACCCATAAGGACAAGATTGACTATCGATCTCAACCTATGTGAGTCAATTCTAACCTAAAGGGTTAAGGTTAATCTTTAAAATTTTACATGTTTATAAAAATTATTAGAGGGATTTATAATACTAATGTAGGTGTAAGACAACTACTTAGAAATGGATGGGCCCGTATAGGTACTTATGATAGAGAGAGGTGGTGAAATAGGACCAATTTAAGTGCTTAAGTTAATGAAATTAAATGTGGGCCAAAATTGACATTATCGAGTAATCATGACCAAATTTGAGTATCTACAATGGAAAGCATATAAGTTCATGTAGACATCCTACTTGTAGTAGCATACAAATCAGAGTTCACAAACTTTGGTTCCACCACATGCAATTTGCTTTGCATAAAAAGCATTTGGTGGGATTATGATAGGAAAATGATTTGTAAAGACATAATCCTTTTATAGTAATGAAGAGTCTATATTCACATAAAGGGTTGGATATTTGTACACATGGACATTGTATAGAAGCATAAAGGATTACACCGAGGAGACTTGGTGCACAAAAATAAACATTGGCACAATTATGAGGCACTTTGACTATTAAATAAAATATTATTATAGATGGATGCAAAGGACACATATCATTCATTTATGTTTATGTGAAAAACAAACAACCTTTAGGGATGTGTGGTGACTTGTGGAAACATCTACATGGATATTTATTGATATTTTTCTCTTGAAGAATCATATATAAAGGTATGTTGGGAAAGTCCTAATGATATATAAGGGAAGCATTTATGTAGACAAATCCATCTTCCTCAATATTAATATAAGAGGGGAGTGGCAGTCTGAGAGACTTTGTTGTTTTAGTGAAAGTATTTTATTTACAACCTAAGATTCCAGTGTGCCCTGTAGCTAATAGCTTTAGAAGAAACTAATGTAAATATCATTTGCATGAATATATAAGTTGAAACCTTTGAGTTTAAAATTTGTGTGTGCATGAGTGTGTGTTTATATAGATGTTTAGTTAGGGATTTCCTTCATTGGCAACCCCATATCTATGACTACACTAGTTTGGTATTAAAACATGGTTATGAACCTTGTGGAATGTGGAGTGAGGCCACCTACATAGGATTGTGAGATAGGATCTTCCAATAGTAGGTTTCATGGTGATATAATTGAAATGTCATCAAGAAGGATGGATGTTGGAGATTAAATTTATCTTAAGACTCTTTTAGCTATAAATTTATTATTATAAGAAATTCACTTTATCCTAGATTTATGAGTTTTACTCACCACTGTTGTCTTTTTGTAAGATTCTAGGAATTACTTTCATAAATAACTCCTCTCACATGTCACACACTTCGCTTCACCTTTTATATTGTAAGCATAAATGTTTATCTATGATAAAAAATAGCTATATTATATTTATTTTTAAATTTTTTTACAAATATATTAGATATAATTAATGTCTTCATATAATGTTTTTATATTAATATTTATAAAATAGATATTATATTAATTTATAATATATCTTATTATATTAAATATTTGTATATTTAATATTTTAGGTTTAAAATATATAAAAAATCAAAATATCAATATAAAATTTAAAATTTAAAATCAAAGAAGATAATACTTAAATTTAATTTTGTTTTTATACAATAATGTATAATACTACATTTCCAAATTACAATGAGGGATCGAGGGAATAATAAAAATTCCCTTATAAATTACAAAATAAATAAATATAAATCTAGTCATCCTCCTCTTCCCTCTCCTCCTTCTCCCATGCACCTTAGACCTACAAATACATAATGATAAAATTTTATAAATATGATAAAATTTATAATTATAATATATATAATTTTTGAATGACATTTGTGCCATTTTTGTACCACTTAATATTGGCACAAAATTGGGTTTAGTGTCATTTATTGGTGGCATAAATGTGATAGACAAATGGTGTGCTTCACTTTTGCATTGTAAAAAATGACATAAATTCATCAAAATTTCATTGTAAAAACCATCATAAATAACTAATTTCTAATGCAATTTTAATCCTATATGTGGCACTAATTGTAATTCATGTTGTAATGAGAGAATGATGTTGCACATAATCACATTACCATGCATGAACAAGGTGATACATGTGGTAGAGAATAAAGTTACATTATTGGAACTAGATCTCACCCCTTTAGAGGCTATCGATGATTTGGTAGAGGAAGGATGAACATGATTCCCTATAATGTGTTTAAAAAATGGATAACTTGGACATAAAACATATGAATGTCCTAAACATAGTGAAAATAATAGAATATCAAAATCAATACACATGCCATTCATAGAAATGAGAAGTCCATTGGATCTATAGTACATCCTAAAGAGTCAGAAAGTGAAGAACATCTTATGATAAAGTGGATGTTTCTAAAGGTAGCAAGTGAAAAGAATGAAATAACACAAATAAAGAGTCTCTTTTAAAAAAATTTCAAGTCAGGAGGTATGTGTTGTTAGGTGATTGTGCATAACAATAACATAAGTAATATGGTGTCATACACGATGGTGGAAAAGTTAGGGTTAAATAATGTAGTGTAACCTAGCCCTTAGAAAATGTCATGGTTACAATAGGGTCATCAAATATTGGTGAACTAGAAATGCTTGATGAAGTTCCAGATATGCATATAGAAAGATGATGTTTGATGTGATGTGATTTGTATGGATGTGTGTCTTGTAATTTTGGAAGGAAAAATACACGCCACCTACAGAAGGATGAAAATGAGTTCATCTTGAGTCCATTGAAGGAAAAATAAGATGAAGTGCACAAAAAAAAGTGTGCACACAGATTTATGGTGTCAAAAAGGAATTCCTAAAGGGGGTGGTGTAAGAGAAATCATGTTACATAATCATTCTCAAGTCAAAGTGAGATGAGCATGTAGACATAAAATAGTGGGAGACATTTCCATGTAAAGTCAAGAATTATTGAGTGAGTTTATAGAGATTTTTTTATACAATCTACCATATGGGTTACCACCCATTTAAAGCATTTGTCATCATATGGATTTGATTTGTAGATCACATTTTCCAAACATCATAACATAGAGGTTAATTCATAAAGAGAATGAATAATTAGAAGAATTATTGGATAAGGGGTTAATGAGAGAAAGACTAAACATATGCACAATACATGAAATATTAGTGCCAAAGAATTGAGGTGAGTGGTGCATGTGCAAATATGTAAGATACATCAACAACTTAATGATCAAGTATTGGTTTTTATTGTCATGCATTGATTACTTGATGGATTACTTAAGTGGAGGGTAGTACTTAAAAAAGATAGACTTAAATAGAAAATATCACCAAATCAGAATTAAAGAGTGTGATGAATAGAAAACCATATTTAAAATAAAGGAAAGGTTACATGAATGGGTGGTCATGCCATTTGGGCTGAAAAATGCAACAAGAACATTCATGAGTCTCATGAATGAAGTGTTGAATCCATTTAATACATATTCATCATTATCTATTTAGATGACATCCAAATATTCAACATGATGAAGGAGGAATAATTAGAGAATTTGAGGGAAGTGTTGTAGTGATTGTGGGAGGAGAAGTTAATGATAAATTTGAATAAGTATAAATTCATGAATAATTAACTTGTATACTAGGGTATTTGTAATTTCTCACGCAGGTTTGAAAATGGATTCGAGAAAGATGTGCACCATCATTGAGTGGCCCTCACCAAGAAAAACATTCAAGGCATGGATATTTCATGGCTTAACAAGTTTTTATAGGAAGTTTATTTGAAAATTTAGTAGGACATGTACAAAAATTATGGAGGTGATGAGGGGAGACTACAAAGAGTTTTTATAGACAAAAAATGCTAAACACACATTCTAATAGATTAAAAAAAGTGATTGAGAAACCAATGTTAGTGATGATAGACTTAATTAAAGTATTTCAAGTGGATTGTCATGTTAATGACACATAAATAAGAGCAATGTTTAGCCAAGTAGGTAGGATTGTATCTTAATTTAGTGAAACTTTGAACAATGAAAAGAGGAAATATTTGGTTTATGACTAAGAATTTTATGCCATACTGTAAAGACTTAAAAAGTGGAGGCACTACTAGTTTCCAAAGGAGTTTGTATTGTACACAAACCATCAAGTACTAACATTTATTAATAATCAAGGGAAGTTGAATTAGTGAGACATGAAGTCAGTTGAATTGATATATATTTACTCATTTATGTTGAATCATATAAGTAGAAAATCAAACAAGGTTATAAACACACTGAGTAGGAGAGTTCTCTTATTGAATAAAATGTGATTGGAAGTCACAAGATGAATGATTATATGAAGAAATTGTATGTAGAAGATGAATATTTCAAAATGTTTTGATAGCATGCAAAAAGCCATTGGGTGTAGATAGAATGTTGTAGTTGTAATATTTAATACATGAAGGAATGTTGTTTAGAGGAGTACAAATATGCATACCAAGAGGATCAATTCACATAAATTTGATAAAGGAGAAGCATAGTAAAGGTTTAGAAAGTCATTTTTGTAGTGAAAATACTTTAGAGCAATTGATTGAAGGCTAATTTTGGCCAAAGAATGGTGAAAATATGCACAAAGACGTATATGAATGCAAATTTTTCTACTTGGTAAAGGGTGAAATCCAAAATTCAAGGTTACATCTACCACTACATATTTCAAAGAAATCATGGTATGACATTAGCATGGATTTTGTGCCAATATTTCCAAGGTATAAGGGGAGTGATTCCATATTTTTAGTGGTGGATATTTTTTTGAAGATGAAACATTTTATTGCATGTAAAAGGACAAGTGACACAATGAACATTACAAATTAACTCTTTAGGTAGGTGATAAGCCTACATGGATTGCCATACAACATAGTATCAGATTGAGATAATAATTTTGTAGTCCATTTTGGAAAACCTTATGGAAAATTTTGGGAATGAACCTATGTTTTAGTTCAATGTACCATATATAGACAAATGAAAAAATAGAGGTTGTGAATAGAAGCCTTGGATTTTTTTTGAAATGATTGGTTAATGGAAAACCAAAACAATGGAACATGGTTCTGGAACAAAAAAATTTAAATATAAAATTTGGTGAAAAAAATAATTGGAAAAACACCTTTCTAAATTATATGTGGAATCATTCCAAGAGGTTGTAGAGTTAAGAGAAATTAAGGAGTCACATATAAGAATCATAAAACTATAAGACTACATAGAATATATGCATGAAATACACCAAAAAGTGTGAGGAAATTTGAATAAATGTAGTTAGAAATATAAAAAAATCACAAATATGAAACACATAAGTAAGGAGATTGAAGTATGATATTTGGTATTGACACATTTTCACAAAGAAAGGTTCCCTCATGTAACATATAACAAGTTGAAGTGGAAGAAGGTAGGGTTGTGCAAAGTGTTGAAATTTGTTTTAGAAAATGCATATGATATTTATTTTCTTGAAGGCATGGACATTTTCCCAATATTTAATGTGGAATATTTGTATGATTATCATGAACAACATAACAATGATGAGGGGGATGAATTGGGATCACAAGTACTTAACTAGATATGACAAGTATCAAAAAATGAGAGGGAAGGAATAGAACCATCTTAGAATCTAGGGTCATTGAGAGAATGCATGGGAAGGAATATAATCAAATATTTAGTGAAGTGGAAGAACCATGTTGTAGAGGTATCAACATGGTTAGATCTTGTAGATATTGGTTGTTGTGGCCAAAATATCATAAACTCTAACTTGTGAGTGAGAGTTCACTTTTTTAATTACTTGGGTTGTCTGATGCAAGATCCCCCTGACTTAAAGTAATTGTAAATCACCCAAAAACATATCTAAGTTGGGTTTTATGGGATTAATTTTAACATGTCCGCATGGTGCACATACACATAATTGTTTATTCAGGGCACATAATCTTACATACACAAAACATGATCAGGTAGAAGTTGCGAATTGGTTACAATAGGTTTCATAAAAGTTCCTAATAAGGCAAGGTTTTCATAAGTTTGTGGACAAGGATCATATAACATGTAAAAAATATTAGAAAATACACAAGGAAAGAAAATGTTTATGGCAGGTGAAAAAATGTGCATAGACATCCTCATTTGTAGTAACACAAAAATTATATCTCACATACTTCAATTTTGGTAAATGTAATTTAAATTATGCACAAAATAATTTGGGTAGGATTATAGTGGCACCATGATTAATAAAGGCATCATCCTTTTGTAACAACATAGAGTTTATGGTCACATAAAGGCTTAGCAATTTTCACTACATAATTATAAAGGATTGCACCAAGGAGACTTGGTGCATAGAAAGAAACATTGGTGTATAACTAAGGACTTTGACCATTAACTCAAATTTTATTAGATATGGATGTAAAGGAAATGTGATATTCATTCACATTTTCATGAGAAATACACAATATATAGGGACACATGGCAAATTTTAGAAGCCTCTACATGGATATTTATTGACACATTGCACTTGGAAAAGCCTATATAAAGGTGCATTGGGTAAGACCTGAGGATATATAATAGAAAATTGTGTATAGGTGAAGCCATATTACTTAGTAAACCTAGAAGAGAGGAGTGAAATTATAAGAGCTTCCATTATTGTAGAGAAAGGCTTGCATTTACAATCTAAGATTCTAGCATAGCCTGTAACTAACACTTTTACAAGAAACTAACATAACCTATCATTTTAATTAATGTATGAATTGAAAGCTTTGTGTTTCATATCTCTCTATGTGAGAGAGTGTGTTTATATAGATGTTGGGTTATGGCTTTCCTTCACTAGAAACCTTGTCCCTTTGACTGCACCAACTACATAGATAATAAAAAAATAAAAAATGAGTGTTTAAACACCATGATATTAGGAAAACATTGCATTAATGGAAAATCATTAAAATTTTGGAAATGAATAATATGATGGAAAAACATCACAAGCTTAGAAAATCATCACAGGGATGAAAAAACATCACAAATTAAGAAAGTATCTTTATCTAATAAAAGTTGATTAATATATATAATTTCATACTCAAACATAAACATAATTTATATTGGATTAATAAATTTAATTGTAGGCTATAGACTACAACACTAGAAGAGTTTTGAATTGGATCAATAGATTTCAGGATTTGCATTTGTTAGTGATTGATTTATTTATATGTTAAAAATATTATTTATTAGATATTTTTATAATTACCGAGTATTTGAATAATGAAAAACTCATAACTCATTAAGATTAATTATAAATTTTAATTTGGAGTTTGTATATTACTACATTTAATACATTTGGGCTTTCTATAACTAGCGAATTTAATCACATTAAAAAATTACCTTTAAATTTATGGTAAGTGTGATCCTAGGGCCTATAGAATGTGTGATGATTCAAAATAAAACCCTATTGGGATTATAAATCATTTTTCTATTCAAGTGGGAAACAATAACATATATGGGTTTTTTTATCAAATTA